>DWDV01001587.1:0-12922 GCA_018245615.1 Mimoniades ocyalus | reverse complement strand
CTATCGCAGACTGAAGAGAGGTTCGGGATGAAATGGAGTCTTATATTTTGTTATCAGAATTAAAAAATATTGGCGCGATTGATAGTTATTTGAATTATCTGATCTTACCCCTAGTCCGATCTTACCCGAACATACCTTACCCTTTCCAATAAAAACAGAACCATCGAAATCAATACGTGATATAGAGTTATTCATCCATCTGCCGCGCACATATTTAATGCAAATTTAAGACTTGTGTGGTTCTGTCGTGGATTGCCATCATTGCCAGAACTGGACCAAATTTAAATGGGACTAAAGAAAAGCACCACCATTCTATTAAAAGGAAAATCATCAAAATCGGTTCACCCAGTTGAAAGTTATGAGGTAACAAACATTAAAAAAAATGTACATATATACGGACGGTTAAAAAGGTATTTAACACATTGAAAGAAAGTTTTATTATAACGCGTTATCTAGTTAAATAAATTTTATTTAAATATAAAAAAACTAAAATGTTGACTAGCTAATTTCATGGTGTCGGTTTTTTGTGACGGTATGTGCGCGCATCGTAAAAGTTTAGATACTCTCATCATTTTTCCCTAACGCGCCAAAAGAAGTATGACTACAAAAAAAATTTTTTTGGTGTCATACGGTACATATTTATAAATGTGTAATATTTTATGTACAAAATTACAGAATTTTTTACTTTGAACAAACAAAACCAACCAGAATTTGATTATTTACAGTCATGTCATGTTGTCGAAAGAATATCTTGGAAACGGTTAGCAGACGTGCGAACATTCACCTAGTTCGTCAATTGATTTTGAATTTGACGCTTAATAACGTACCATACAGTCATAATATGTTTTGGATTCAAAATTGAATTATTATTCTTTTGCTATAACGTTCTACTATGGTAACGTGTGATTAAGTATGTGTTGTATTATATTTTGCGTAATCTACAAAACAACTCATCATAGCTGTATAAATGCCGGCTGAATATCATTCGTTCGTTCATTCATATTTACACACGGGTCGTTACCATTATTACGCGGTAACAGCACCCTTCATTGATAAGAAAATATCATTCACATACTTGTTACAATTTCGTATGAATATCGCAACTCAAGTCAATTAAACAGATGTATATAGGTTAACATAACATCACGCTTGTATTTTCCGGACAGTTTAGGCAGAGGAGCCTGGTACTTCCACGTGCACTTCACATGTTATGTTATTGTGTGCATATTATGCATAGTACGTATTAACCTTAATCGCTTGATAACACTAGAGTTAACAATTACGTTAACCTAAATGCCCTTGGCAAAGGTTCCAAGCAATCTAAAAGTTTTGGCATCGGGTTTTTTCCTTACACATGTTGAAATTCATTCCGGGTAAATCCGAGTCATTGTACCAGAAAAATTGTAAAAGATGGTTTATAATCTATTTAGACGTAGGCAAAGTTTACCGTTATCACTAGATCATTAAAGTAATTTATTTTTAATAAAGTTAGTGATACATGTACATATATATAGAGATTATTATGAAATAAAATAAAATGAAACAATTAGTAATTTTACGTAATAACTAATTAGTCATTTAACATTATTAAAAAAAATACTAATATTTTTAATATTTTACAAAGAACTTGTCGATTTAATCAAAATATGGGAAAGTCAGTAATTTCCGCTTTCTAAATTATAAAGTACGATAGAATGTTTCAAACTACATCCTACCCAAATAGTTACTGTAACCGACCTTTCTCAAGAATGATTTTCTTGGATGAGATTTTTAGGTCACTGTGGCATATGTGAATTGTGAAATGACCGATGTGTACTTATTAATTAATATAACACGTATGGAGATGACAAAAATGCTAGTAATATATATGTTTTTAATTTCAAATCGAAGATTCACATTAAGGAATACTTTGTTATTTTCCAATTTTGACATGTGCCTGCTTATGCGTGGTTCAACGATAATGGTAAAAATTATATTAATTGAAATCTTAATAAAATACAAGTTATCCGAAAATATGGGGTCAATTAAGAACTAGTACATTATGTACAGAAGTCGTCTTATTATTATTATTATCTTATCACACGGGGTAAGCAGAGCTAACCTAATCGCTATCCTTACAAACCTGGTATGTTTTTTCTACATTCATCATTACCTTCCTACTATGAACTATGAACAATGAGCGTTTGCAAAAATCTACGCAATATACATAATAAATCTATGTATAAAATGCTATACATTTTTCCAGGGTTTCCCAAACTATGGTCGGTGGTAAGCAATTAACGAATTTCGGGCTTTCGGTTGCTAGTAACTATTCATGCCTGCTTGATGAAGCCATGAAAGTCCTCCTCCCTTTTACTACCTCATACCTATGGTAGGCCGGATTTCCTAATATGGTAAACATTAATACTAAATACCGAAATAAATTGGACCTATCAAATTTACTGTGATTAAAAGTAACTCGAGTTAAAATTGATGTCAAAACTGTAATGGCGAAACACAGGACACAATTTCACCCTTCCATAGAAATAACTTTTTATATGTAATGATTTAAGTAATATTTTTTTCTATTAAAACTGCTTTTTGAAAAGTCCTTTTTTCATATTGGTAACGGTTAAATTTCCTGGAGGTGGGTCCCGAGTTGGTAAACTTATATTACATGGGTCGTAGCCTTGACAACTTTGGGAACCACTGCATTATGCGATAAAATGTTCTATAAAAGTGCTTTTGAGTGTTTATTAAAACAATTTTATACAACATGCCATAAAAAAGATAATTAAAATGATAACTAGCGCTTAACCATGTATGTATATTACATATAACAATTGTCCTCAACGACAAGCAATTACTTAAAATATGATTACTTTTTGCCGTAGCTAGTAACTTTCTTTACTCTAAGTGATGGGTAAGGATAGATATTAAAAATTATATTCTGCAGAGACCAATTTGTTTTTAGTTTTCATCCGTCCGTAGGATTTTCTTGAGCCCGACCGTAGTGTGTATGCAAGCCTTTTGTACAGCAAAATCGTAATAAAAACTCAGAAACAGCATTAAAAATCTTTAAAATCTCTTTTATCGTGGCTTTATTTACGTTCTCACGATAATATAAAAAATGCATATTGACTATTCAGACGTTGCTTATTTTGTTACGTAGACTATTTTTAAATATAGGTAACATGATTTTATACCTCGCTAATAAACTAAGTATGAACATACATTGCCCGGCGCACCCTGGACATTGCGACTAATCCTTTCACTACGATAGCTGATCTCTCAGATCAGCTATGACTCGACGAAGATCCCACTTTAATAACTTTGCATTTTAAAAGATTAAGCTCTGAGTATTACAGTATTTAAATGATTGAGTACCTACCTAATATTAAGACTTTCGAATATAGGAATATTGATGTGTAATAAAATATTTAGGGAAATGTTTTGTTATAATTATATGTCATAACTTAATATATAAAGATATAATTATGTTTGTTATTTAATGGTTTCCTGAGACGTCTTAAGCAGAAAGCTATTGAGTAGTCCAGCGTTCAAATCCGCAAGTAATATTCATTTTCTACTTTAATTTTATTTGCAAATTTCGCTTTTATAAATTGTACGACAAAGAATAGTTAATCTGTAAAACCTTACGAACATCTATCTAAAGCGTGCGAAACAGTTAATCTTTTATCATTATTATAATTTTTATTATTGCAGTATTTATACAGATAGACTAAGTGCTTTAAAGGATGAGTTTCGCGTTATTACAACTTATTAGAGCGATATCGTCTTGTCTAAGCGGTATTACAAAAATACGAAAATTAAAAAGAAGGGAGCAGCGAACAAGGCGATTTATCCAAACAACTAAGCCGATTGGTTTGGTGACGTTCTACCCCGGTGATATGTACAACGTACTACCTAAATGCCTTATGTACATACCTAGTTACTACTTCATGACTACTCCGAGCTCAGTGTGTACTGCAATGCAACGGAAAATATGCGTGTTTACCAAAGTCGATTTGGTAGAACGGTGTCGTGTGTTGCGTCACGTTAAGGAAATTGATAGTGCGCCGAGGTCGACGTGACTAACATAACGTGAACTTTGTGTTTTTATAGTGCCATATTTCAACTGTGATATAATTATTTCAGTGTAATTGTGAGATTTAATATCATGGAATTCATTTTTCCTAGTCCCTTCATTCCCTATGGAGGCCAGACAATGTACGACGCCACGACACGCGCCCGATATAACCTTGCTTTGTGGAGTGAGTATGTTTTTTATTTAGAACTACTGACATAACTTTGTTTATGACATTGAAATAACGTCAAAATAGCTTTTTATTTTGTGAAATAGTGTATTCTATAAAATATAGTGATATTAAAGCTTAAACTGCCTAGAAAACAACATAATTACTTGTAGTAATAATATTGAACGTCATAACGAGGTTCATTCCACAAGATGGCGGCGGGTGGGGAGAGGGCGCCCAGTTGGCCAGGTGCTGCCGCCGCGTCGAGTTCGGCGCTATAACTAACTAAATAGGTACGCAGTGTTGTACATTTAGAACGTTCACAATGGCTACCGCGAAAGACACGTCTACTTTCTTTCTGGAGGCAGATGCAAAACAATTTGACAGTGTTTTAAAGTTATACCCACAAGCGATTAAACTAAAAGCTGAATTGAAAACAAAGAAACCCGAAGAGCTCATAAAATTGGACAACTGGTAAGTTTGAACGTCTTTCAGAGGAGAAAATGCGGCCGTGGCGTGTCAATGAACTTGTATTGTGTGTGTATCCGTGCAAACTGATTTGATAGCTACCTCCCTCGCGGACTGCATCTCTAGTCCGCGGACGGCTCATTAAAATCACTGCGTCACGTGGGATCGATGTCAAATTGACACTATCGTTTTTCCTGAAGTCAGTGTGGGGGAAAATATCGCCGCGCTTAGGCGTTATAAAATGGTGGCTGTCCTTACGTATCGTCGATGGAATGCATTAAATTTTAGTAATACTTTAATATGTTTTCTCCCGCTTTTTTATCGCGTTCCTTGAATAAACAATAGGACAAACAAAGCTATATAATTGTTATTGTATTTCTAGTACCTAGCCGTTGGCTTGTAGATAATACAAATGCTTTGTTGAATACGACTCACATCCGCTCAAAATGGTGACTTGCCATTTGGCTTTATAATTATGTTTCACCATGATTTTAGCCTTCTTTTAATTACTGGCTATAATTAAGAATGCCCCAGTATTGTAATATTCACTCGTACGAGTCCAGTTTTAGTATTTTTTCATTCAAAATGTGCACAATGAGTCATCAACTTTGCACTTATGCCACCACCTATTATGTTCAAATGATTGAGCTATGAGCAAAGTATTTGATTTATTACTAGTAACATGACAAAAAGACGTTATTTAAATAAAAACATTAATTTATAAAAATGTGTACATGTACTAAATTAAATCAAGGTTAAAAATATTTTGACTGGTAAGATATATAACTACATAATGAACATGTGACACACAAGAACAGAACCATTCAAAGAATATGAGATGATAACACATGAATCATTAAGCAACTCCTCAATGGTTTATTTTCTAATAAATGAATTCTAATATATTCAATTGAAAAAGTCAGTGAAGGGGTCAATAATTATAAATTATTGCCCCCTTCTAAACAATTCATAAATGACAATGTATTTCAAGTTATTCTTAGTTAAATTAATACAGATTTCAAAATTTAGAATCATATAGCTTTACATAAATATATAAATCTATAAATTTTAACTTAAATAATAATCAACTAATAAAACAAATCCATTATACAGTTATTGGAAATGTGATAATAAAATTATAAGCTACAAAAAAAAATCTTTTACAGTTTAAAACTGTTGTTGTACCCAACATAAAGTTGTTTTAATTTTTTTTAAAGCTCTTCCTTCCTGAATTAAAAATGGTCTATACTGTTTCTATACATAAAGCTGTTGATATTCATTAAACAAGTTGTTTCTTTCACAAATAAAAAACGTTTTTAGAAATAATAAAATGTTTTAGATGAAATCTGTACTCCATAAATATATTCAGTAAGGACAAGTAGTTAAGTACAGAACAAGGAATTATATTAATTCATATCAATACTACTAAAAAACTATCTAATAATAATGGATATTATTTCTAAATTTATTTATATTTGTTATATACTTGAGTCAACATATAGACACATCAGAAAAGAATTTAACATGAAACAATCTTAAAATAAATACATATTCCTTTAGATCACAAGCAATTGGTCTATTTACATGGTTTATATATGTCAATTGAATTGTATTATTATTATATCATCACTCCAGGATTCTTACAGGGTATACAGAAAGCACCTAGAGCAAATATAAATATATAAAATTAACAGGTTTATTTTAATATAAAAACAATGTTGGATTATCTTTGGGACTATTCAATTATTTCATTATTATTAGTGACAATAACTAACAGCCCTTCCAATTATTATTTTGTGTATCAACAATGTTAAATGTGAGGTCAGTTAACATTTTCCTTGTAAACGTGCTTTCAATTCACCACAGTGGCCCATGTATGAAAATGTGTTTCACATATATTTTATTTATTCATTTACTTACCCTTTATTGTACAAACTCAAAACAAAGGTAGATTATACAAAAGGCAGACTTAATGCTTAGTGGCATTCTCTATCAGGCAACCTTTGGTGATGGTGAGAAATTGGTGGAAGGCAGTAAGAATAGGAAAAAAATGTGATCAATAAACTGAATCAATTGTAAAGAAAAAAGATAACAAAAGTAAAAATGATATTTTTATATTGAAGTTAATGTACCTAATTATTCAATAATCCCTTAACATTTAAGTGGAATTAATGGTACATATAAATAGATATAAAGTAATGTATTTTCAATCATTTCAGGTATCAAAATGAACTGCCAAAGAAAATCAAATCCCGGGGTAAAGATGCACACATGATACACGAAGAATTGGTACAGCTTATGAAATGGAAACAGGCAGTATGTATAAAAAAAAATCAATTTTAATGGCTTACAGAAAAATATTCCCTGTGAAATGGTATAGTAGTTGAATAATGGATAATATCTCCCAATAAAGTAACCCAGAACCCTGTTAAAGTATTTTATATAAATATCAGTACACTATGTACTTGCATACAAAATTGATTTTACTATTTATTTTATTCACAGTGAAAACTAAATCAAAAAAAATAACACACAAATAATACATACAATGGTTATGTTTATATTAGAGCAATGTTACTAGATTTGTATTATATGACATAATGATTATCTTTTGAGCCATAATTGATTATCATTAAATAACACAATGTAAAGTGGACATGACTCATTGAGTTTATTTTTAAATGTATTAGATGTACAATTCAATTTCTATAAATATTATGTTCACATATAAATTGATTGGTCATAGAATCACAATAAGGACATGCAAATATTAATTCTAGTGTATGTGTCATTATAGTATTGTGGTTTAGATTAAATCCTCACCTACTCTTGATGTTCTATGTCTTAAAGCTGAGCACATACATGTGACTTTACAAAGGTACTTGAGTTGAAGGCAAAATTATGAATCCTTCATACTTTATACCTCTCTATAACATTCTCTAATGTGTGTTTTGTATTACACTATGGTGGTTAAAGATGGCTTTAAACATTTCATTAAAAAAGAGGTGATGAATGATGAAGATGATAAATAATTTTAATAAAACTTTTTTCTTTCACAGAGAGGGAAATTTTATCCACAGCTATCATATCTTATAAAAGTAAACACACCCAGAGCAGTGATGCAAGAAACAAAAAAAGCTTTTCGAAAACTGCCAAATATTGAATCAGCAATGACTGCACTCAGTAACTTGAAGGGTGTGGGCACGGCGACAGCATCTGCACTACTTGCGGCGGCCAGCCCTGACATAGCCCCCTTCATGGCTGACGAGTGCGTACAAGCTATCCCCGAAATGGAGGGTAGTGACTACACTGCCAAGGAATACCTCAATTTTGTAACACATATTAGAAATGTCTGTGATAGATTAAATAAGGTGAGATATTTCAGTTTATTTGTTGTAAATATTCAATTTATATAATAATAAGTTAATAATGTAAAGCATAAATATCATAAGGGTTTTTAAATGCCTTTAATAAGATTTTGGTATGAAAATGTAATTTGGGTACATATTGTATTGTTGGGTCAAATATCTTCCATTAAATAGTACCACTGCTAATAAATGTGATACCAAATTTTATTATGACAAACCCAGAACACAATGCCATTTAAATCCAAGATATTGTACATAATCAACTATTTAATTATTATTATCCTAATTTATATTTTAATAAACCCAATCTATGTAAAACCGTATATTTTTAGTAAGACCCATCTATATATTGATCATTGTTATAATAAATCTTTTGTCCACAAAGTGCAATTATTGTCATTCAAGTAAATAATACCATAGTGTTAGCACTGGGTATTTTTTACTGCACCATTGTTTCCAAGCCTTTAATCCATGGTTTTATGGAAGTTGACACAATGGGATAAAGTAATAATTGTAGCAAGTGACTTGGCTCATTGTTAGTGTTTAAGAAAACTGCATATGAAATTAGGACTATATTTTTTTGTTGGTATAAATCATAGTGAATAGGATAAAAAATCTTTAGTGTGACTAACTAATTCCCAATGTATTTTGATTTCAAATTTTCGTGTGGCTCTGTAGACTAAGAAGTTACCCTTCTATGTCTAACAGTGGCATGATTAAAGGTTTGATGATGATGATGATGATGATGATGATAAGAATAAATGTTTATTTAATATAATCCCTTTAATATTCTTATCAGGAACAAAACGGCTGTGGCAAGAAATGGTCACCTCACATGGTAGAACTCGCAGTATGGACACACAATATTGTATCAGATTTGCAACCAGAACTTCTCGGCAAAGAGCCCAACACCCTGACAGTGCCGCCCACTAACGGTGGCTCACCCCTACCACCAAGTGATGAAAGTAATTTGGATCCACCTTCGACAAACGGCAATGGTAAATTGTATAAAATAGCTTTGTGCTTTGTTTTGCGTTTCAGTTCATGACATAATGTTCAAAATGGTTAATACAGTTTTTGAAAACAATACAGCTTTATACTGTTAAATAGTATTTTAATGTGTTATAGTGGTATACTCATAGCATCTTTGTTACCAAACTTAAAAAGTAGCATTGTGTTGACTATCTCTAAATGTAGTTGAATGTTTCAGGCAAGCTCTTGGATTCAGTGAATGAAGACACAACCACCTCTTGTACGGAAGACTCCCTGGACGCGAAGGCCGCGTCACCAGCCACCCCCGCTTCCCACTCCGACAACTCCGACTCCGCCTTCAGCACGCCGCGCGCCAAACGGTGAGCTAACATCGCTTCTTGTCACTAAGATTTACAAATTTATGACAAACCTAGCGCAATAGGACTCTCCACTAGGCGGAGTGATATACGCAATGTGGTTTACAGTGGTTGGAGACAAAAAGTTGAAGGTACCATTGAGAGGCATATGTCCAGCCGCGGACAAAAACTGCTCATGATGACGAGGGTTTAGTCACCATGAGAATAAACATTGTTTGACGACATATGATCACGTTACGTGACGAACTGTATGCCTGACTAAAGTACTAAGTTCGAACGTACATGCTAACACAGCGATAACTATTTGAACAACGGTTTCTTTATTCATGACGCACTCTTTGTATTCTCTGTACAATGATGCATTAGTACAAGCATTTTTTCCATATCTCTTTTAGTTTTGGTCAGCTTCAATTGCAACTGGGTTTCAAGGATAATTATGGATTTATCAAAATGTTCTCTTATAAATTATAAACAATTTATAATTATTATCAGTAGCCTGTTTCCGCATACTGCTAGACATAGGTTTCTACAATACCATGAGTGTAATCTTCGTCGGCATATTTTTTATGTACTTACTTTATGTATTGAGTGTACAATATGTCGGTATATTGTACACTATTTATTACATTGCAGTTAAGGTGTTAGATAAAAAGTAAAGTCTCTCTCAGTGCCAGGATGGTTACTTACTTATTAACGAGGTGTGTGCGCGGCGCAGGCAACTGGAGGAGGCGAGCTCGGCCGAGGAGGGCTCGCTGGGCGACGCGGCCGACGCGGCCGACGCGGCGCCGCCCAAGCGGCTGCGCGAGGCCCCGCACTGACGGCAGCGCGACGCCCTCGCCCGCCTATACATAGCTTTCTAGACTTAAATATTGTACCTAGGTAATTTATTTTTCAATTCCGTTTAATTTTAACTTAGCCCTAAGTTTTAAGAGTACTACCGGTCGATTTTTGTAAGTTTTATAGGGTAATTGATGTAATTGATTTCTCGGATGCGTTTCGAACGGAGCGGAGCCGCCGCCCGCCCCGCGCTGGCTGCGGCGAGGGCGGGCGGCGGCGATGTTCGACGTTGGATCGTTCGCATCCCGCGTGACATTCCAATAATTGTATCGAGTGGAGTGCGTCGGCGGCGAGGGCTCCGCCGGGCCGCTCACTCACCATTGCCTTATGACACAGTCTGCCCGCAGAGTTTAAAGTTTATATGCAACAAGATAATACAAAGGTCGTGTTACCCGGGCGCCGGGCACACGGGCCCACAATGTAGTTTTTATTGAACAAATATAAGATATTAATTTTATAATGTTGGCTTTTTCATTGTATCCTAATTCCCAACCTGTGAATTTCTAATGGAGCTAAAATCAGTTGCAACTACTAAATGTAAATACATACATACATATCTTCACGCCAGTCTCTTGCGGGGTAGGCAGAGAGCAGAGTGCCAAATATCTCTATTCTTACACACCGCTCGTGCTTCGTCCACATTCATCACTCTCTTCATACATGCACGCCGTCTAACGTCCCCATCACATAAAACCTTATTTATTTGGTCTAGATAGGTGAGTCTTGGTCTCCCCCGGCACCTGCGTCCATCGATAGTGGCATTGTTATTTATCAAACGGGAGCAAAGGAAAATGTTCATAGTTTCATTGTATATATGAAACTATGAACATTTTCATTTACTCCCGTTTGATAAGTAACATAAGTTTTTTTTCTGTTATTGTTTGTTGTTCTGTATATAGAGTTCAATGTGCAATAAAGTATATTGTATTGTAATGTTCGTTTAAGACATAAAAAATCCTTTTCTCATATTATAATATACCTACATCAGTTATTAGAAAACCGCAGTTAATTCTTCAAACGCTCTCTTCCCCTTTCTTTAATTATTCATGTAGTACGATAACTGTATTACATGGCGTCTAAATTTGCCCTTTTAAAGTTGCAAATGAGCGTAAGTCAACATATTTACACCTTCGTCCGGCCATTTTGTTTTTTCATTGGTAAAAATGTCCCCTGCTCTTTAGATGTAACTTAAACATCAACTATTCATTAAAGCATTGTTGCTATATCAAGTTATTTTTGTGTTAATTCACGAATTTGGGGAAATAAGGGAATTGTTTTATATCCTCTTGTAATGTTCCTCCGCAATATTGCGAAGGAAAACATGATGAAGAAAGCTACATATATTAGAGTTCTCCATAATCTTCTCTAAGATTTATCAAGCTGCCAACCTACACTTGGCTAGAGTGGTTGAATGAGACGGAACTTTTTGGACTCTGACAAGAGTATCGTGTTCAACAGCGGTACGATAAAAAATTGATGTTGTAGATGACAATTCGGTTTTACATACGGTTTTACATACGTACCGTATACGGTATTACGGCATAAAATAATCTTTATTCGCAACATCAGTAGCACACACGACTCTGCACCCGTACAAATTAAAACAGTAATTATGAAATCAATCAATACCATTCACTAATCACTTAACTCAAAATGAAAGGGGTTGTAGAAACGAAACAAAAAACGCCTAACTGCACATGTTACTAGCCGAGGGTGAAAACCCTGCTGTGAAACAAGTGTACACCATACAAAATTACATTTGCCGTCGCATCATGGGAATATAGGTCTTATGGGACTGTAATAAGGGTGAAGTGTCTAATATAATTGGTTGGAAATAACCTTGTATGTTTATTCACATGTCTCATAGCGGGGGTCGCGTGAGATTCAAAGACGGTTCTGTTTATTTTTTTTGCTAGAATTGGGTCGCCAGGGCTACCAACTGTTACGGGATTGTACAACAGTGGAAAGGAATTTTTAATCTGTGTCTAATGTAATAGTTGCGCAATATTTTGCATCACACGTGTTATTTCATCGTCACTTCATGCTGATATCTGATTAACACAGGCGTCTTTAGTTAGGTCGCGAAACTCGCTTTTTCAGCGCTGAACATCGTTTTTAAACTATGTTTTTCAGTTGCAGCGCAACTTGAAATTATACCCAATGTCAAATCTTAAACCACTTACAAACGACTGAAATTTAGCATCTTATATTATATTCGAATGGGCAATAGTCAGTAAAGGATAAAAATATTTTTTACATTTACATTGCTACCTTACTCGCACATGACACGCAGAATTTGGTACGAAATGTAAAATGCAAAGATTATTCCTTCATTCTCTCAACGCGAAAGGTAATAGCCAAAACGTGTAATCTTGTCTTGTTTGCCATACAAAAGTACTCAATAAAAATATACCCAATGTCACGATGAACATGTAAAATGTTATCTGATACGATTGAAGTTATCAAAATGTCGCTATAGTACCGAAATGTACTCTACGTTTTTTACAATTTTAAAATGTCGTTTTTGCTAAAAACAAATTCAAATTGCGTAAGTATAACTGGAATTAATTTATAACTTCAAATAGAAATAAATCAATCTTATTTTTACGATGATCACCTTGCTTCCATGGTTTAGTCATCACTTATTTATTACATGAAAAAAAGT
>DWDV01001586.1:0-12922 GCA_018245615.1 Mimoniades ocyalus | reverse complement strand
CCCTGGGTGCAATGCTCGGGTCGGGCACTATTAAATTTTTCTAATTTAGATTTTCTAGTAGTGGCTCGGTGTCCGGGACTTTGTCCGGTATATGGCAATAGGCTCACCACCTATTTCAAAGTAGAACTGGAACGTAACTGGCGAAACGTGCGAGTGTACTACATTATTCTGCCTTCGTCTTAGGGGATTACAGGCGTGAAGTTACGATGTATTAAAACCATAATCTGTCACGCTGGCCAAGCGCGTGTTGACAGAACTCATAATCCTCACGAGATATTTTTGTTCTCAGAAATTATACAGTTACGATTGACAGATACGAACATTCCACTATTAAACCTCTTTACCTACACGACTCTTTAACATAATAAAAAAAAAAATAACACGTAATCCTTGAACATCACAGATTCAACGATACTACAATTTTGTAGGCATTCTTCTGCCTATTATTTTTGTATACTTTGAGACTTTGTTCGGCTGCCGTACTTTTAACTACTCATTGACGGGCCCTTCCTTCGCATGAGAGGGGAGGATAGAAGCAGCCCGAGTTCATTATCATCAGCACATTCGACTTTCCACTCTTACACACGGTTTTAATCTTAGAAGCAGAAGGTTTATAGGCGTACTCGCCATGTTGTCCAACTGGAGATGAGTTGGCTTCACACTCCTTTGAATGCGCAATGGACAACTCTAAGGTGTGCGTGTAGGCGGTGCCAGAAGCTCTGCTCTGCGAACCCCATCCCACATGGCCAGCGGGGGGATTATGGGTATAGACCCTCAAGGGAGGCCTATGTCCAGCAGTGGAGTACAATAGGATGATGATGATGTTGATGGAATGCGGCTAGTGATATATATTCTTAAAGTGCACATATATTGGTATGTCTTGAACGTACGATCTCGGGTGTGGAAGGATGGATTCGAAAAGAATAGGTCAGTAGTAGCAGCCAGCCTGGGTTACATGTGGCAGAACAGAACAAGAAAGGAAATGTTATACATACCTAATCGTATATAGCATTGTAGAGATAGTTTTAAACGGAAGAGTCTTAAGAGATAATCTGATTAAATCTAGCATTTAAGAAAAGCAGTGTTAAATATTGCATTATGTTTTATTGCACCAGCTGATTTAGGCTGCCTACGCAACCTTATTTCGCAAACCATCGGTATAGCTCTTAGTGTATGTAATTATGAAGTCATTGTAAGAAAATAAATGCTTTTATTTGTATAGGCCAATGGGGTGATCTACATATTATGGTCAATGGCATATATTTTTTTAATCTGCTACCAGGTGAGCATGCGACTAAACTGAAAAGTAGGTACCGTCGAGAAACTTCTAATAAACTTATCAAATTTTTCAAAGATTCATTTAAAAATGGCAAGCAATTTGATTTACGTCACTTTAAGTTGGAATTTAGTTTTAGTAAATTAATGGTTTGATTAGTTTTATAAAATCTTTTGCGGTTTACTCCTATTTATAATTTTTCGTTTTAAATTAGTCTATTGCGAAATTCTGGATTTCCATTAAAAATATTAGAAAAGTATAAGATTATTCCATTGGGTCATTTATTGTTCTGTGGAGACAAACAGAGTTGACTAATAATTGACAAATATCAAACCCAACAAAATGGGGTTAGTTTTTAAATATTTTTACGTTGTAATGAAATAACAATTATATGTAACATTGCTGAAGACCAAATATAATATGTAGTAGCAACAATAGTAATACAATGATGTGAAGATGGCTCCAAGAGAATGCGTGCGGGCAAAAAGAGTAAGTCTTACATGATTTTAAAACAGTACGTACTTGATAACAAGCTTCAGATTTCTGTTTATAATATTGCATACGTCGATAAATAATTCAACTATGAATACATAATTGCTAAATCATTATCTTAGTTAGAATTTTAACCTAATTTATAATTCAACAATTATATTTATGGGTTTCAGTGACATTTCAATAGTGGTTGGCTTTTATTTTATAGTAAGTTATTATTTAGATTAATTTCCCTTTGACTTCTTTCAGAGCCTCCTCGAAGACAACAGAAGACTAATAAAAAGAGAGATGCTAAGAAAAAGAAAAAATTGACGTGTACTCAAAGATGTTGTCGAAAGTTTCGTAGATGGATTTGTAGGAAAATTAAACGGGGCTGTAAAAAAAAAATATTCGGATCACCGGATCCTTATCTGAGTGATTATGATATAGCTGGCCATAATTTGGGTAGTATTAGAGATATATTTAAGCGAAGCAAAGGTAAACAAGTAAACGATATTGACGACAAAGGTAATCAAAATAAACGTAAAAATAATTTTTTTGCTATAGATAAAAAACCCTCTATTATTACATTGTTTTGAAGAAAGATGGTAAATTCGAAGAACGTACAGCCTTATAAAGAAACCAGAATGGATCAATTTGAGCAGTATTCATTTACTGGTCTGAACGATAAATGGTCGATGAAGAGTATAATGGATTTCAAAGAAAGGTCTCTTTTCGGATCACAGAAATCTAATATTATTAAAGAAAAGATAAGTAAAGTTTTTGATGAATATTTGAACAAAAACAAAGGTTCTAAACTTCTCAAAAACCTGAGTGCTACAGTGCTGCAAGAAAAGTTTTCAGTTACTAAATCAAAGCAAGGAATTTTGGAAAAAATGTTAGAAGATTTAAGAAATGGAAAGTTAAATTTAGCAGACTTAAAAATTCAATCTAAATTAGATATATTGAATTTAGACAAACGCCGCTTTCATAAAATACTACAAGATTATATGAACAAAGAAAAACGAATTAAAAAAGACAATTTAATTAACTTGAGTGTTGCCGATTTGAAAAAGAAGTTTCCGGTTTCGGGATCTGAGGAAACAATCTTAAAAAAGATCAAAGCGGATGTTAAGAAAGGCAAACTAAGCATGTCATTGCTTAAAAATATATCGAAAGTTGATTTGAAAAATATCGATAAGGAAAATTTTCGTAAGATAATACAAACTTACGAAAACAAATACAAGAAACAAAAGGTATCTTTTGAGCGACAATCTAAACTGGAACAAATTCGGTCTTTCATAAAATCTAAAATATAAAATAAATCAAAGGTCTTGAAACGCCAACATAATGTCGATCATAGAAATTGATATATTCATAGCGATGGAAATTTAGAAATTCACATTACAGCTCGTTTTGAGCCAATGACATGAAACTTACCGAAAATACAATATTTTGAAATCGTGTATTTCTAACAATAAATTTTTATAAGGCTATTTTAATTGGATATATAAAACAAGTGCAATTTTAAAGTACTATGTATTTCTATACTTTAATTACGAATTATACACAAAATTATTCATTTCAAAACTAATATTTGTGTTCAATGTTAATGTCAAGAAAAACAAAATTTATTAAGTACCTACCGTACTTTTTTGTCGACAGTACATAAAAATGTACCCAATAATTAAAATCTGCAGTCCTTGTGCATTTGTGATAAGAGAAATGTACAGATGTCACGCTAGATTTATGACGGTAAGTTTTTAAATTTCATTTCTTCAGATTTCTTCTTGAACTCCTAAAATTTAACTGACTTACAAATAATTTATGTTTTCAGCTTTTTCTAGTAACATTACCGATGGCTACAGCAAGGACCTGCTCAGGTCAGAATAGTCGTCCGAATTCAGATTCCAAGAAGCTTGTTGAAAACATGGAGGAGAATCCTAGCGATACAATAACGCAGAGGCCAAGAAAGAAATGCTGCCCGTATGATTTTAACAGTGCATTGTGCCAAGTTATTGGAGATCGACTGTTGTGTGGGTACGACAGAAATGTAGGAAAGCCCGATATAGACAGCGGTGTTAAAGATTTGAATAACGGTTGCCGTTTGGTGGGGAATAGGATCGAATGCGGTTACTTAGCAGGACCTTTCACAAATTCACGCAGACCTCCAGTTGGGGATGAACCCAATGAACCAATTTTAGATTCACCTGAAGAAACATCTACAACAAGAGTTTTGCAAACAGTAAAACTATTTGACGAAGAGCCAATTTACCCTTCTACCACAGAATGCATTGATATCCAGAAGACAGTTATTTGTAGGAGAATGTAATTTACTGGCTTAAACATGAATTAGCATCTAGTGACAAATGTGAAGATTCGCTAAACTTGATGGAACAAAATTTAAAAAATAAGATCGGATTCTTAATAGTTCACCAAATACATTTCATTACACTCAACTCACGTAAATAAAATAGATTTTTAGTGAAATATGTTGTGTTATCTGCAACCTCTGTGAGATTACTTGAGACCTGTGAGACTTATGTGGTGTTAATACAGTGGCGTGCTTTGTATAGTAGCAAAAACAACCATTTATCACATTTTTAATAGACTAAGTAATTGTTCAAAATAATATAATTGTATTAAATTTGAAAAGAGAAGATATTTCATTGTCGTAAAGGATAACACATATTATTATAGCAAGCAGGTGTCAAGTCACTGTCCGCTAGCTGTACATACGTACATATCTGTTTATTACGTTGATATTGTTAGCGCCTGGACTAATAACGTAGCAATCTGTCCATGATTGGCGGATTGACTACTACTAATAATTTATTACAACAAACTACAGTTTATGAAAACACCACAGGAGCTACATTTAACATACAAAGATGGTGGACTTTTGTCCTTTTGTTTTCCTACTGTAACATTTTTCTAATCACCGTTAAGTTGCAATTGTTTCGATTCGCTTAACATTTATGCACTATGATTCAAGGCGGATAAGAAGCTAATGTATATGACCTGTTGTGTTTATTGATTCTACAAAATTTCTATAGGCTTAGTGATGTCCTAAATAGTAAACGTAAAGTTAAGGTATCGGCATACATCATCATCGACATTTCTTATTGTTCTAATATTGGACACAGATCTTCATTGATTAGGTGCGGGAGGTCGGACTGCACATAATATATGATATACTACATATGATATACTATATATATTTTAAGCTGTAAGTATAAAGTTTAAGGTATTTCTGATGAAAATCTTCGTCTTCGTCCTCACCTTAATTGGCACCACTACATCAGGTCGTCAGACTACTCTACATAAGTGAACGCAATTGATGCGTCATCATAATAATTATTGCATAATAATTTTACTTTCGACTTAAAATAAAAACGCAAAGAAGAAAGTGCATTTTACGCCGACCGCGTAACACACAAAGCGGGCATGTGCCAGTTAACGTGCATTCGTATTTTGCGTAATAGTAAATCTCGTTAGAATACTTTTTATGTTGTCAATAGTAAATAACAAAAGAGGGAAGTTCGAATCAAAGACACATCAAACCTGATAAAATTAAATCGGTCATAGATCGGTGTACTACAATATAACTGTTATATATGTATAAATATATAGATACAAAACACTGGAAGCTGTAAGCATATGCAGAGGTGTATATATTTTAAACTAATGATATTGAATACTAGTCTTAATACTATTACTAATACTCATACCAGCTCTAATATCAGTACTAATACTGGTACTAATACCAGTTCTAATACTATTACTAATACCAGCACTGACATCAGTACTAGTACCAATACCAGTACTAATAATAGTGCTAATTTTAGTACTAATACTAGTACTAATACTTGTATTAATATTAGTACTAATACTTGTAACAATAGTAGTAACAATACTAGTAAAAATACTAGTAAAAATACTAGTAAAAATACTAGTACTAATGCTAGTACCACTGCTACTTTTTTGTACACTATTAAGTACTGTACAGGTGGCTCAGTATAACTTCTAATACATACTCGTACATTGAAATGCATCATCCATTTTAACAACACAATTTTAATAATATTAAAAATAAAATAGATTATTTATTATTCTTGGCATAATTTACTTAATAAAAATATCCATAGGGCAACTCGCAAACATTGTTTATACATTGCTAGAGTCGGCTGTACTTTTAAATCGGTTTCCCTTAGAAAGTAGAGCTCCACCTTAACGCTACAATTAGTTCAACGAAACAAATAGTCTAGGGCAGCTAAATCGCTGTTCAAACTCGGTGGTCGGTCTTCTGACAATAGAGTGAAAATTTCTTTCATTATTGATGTTTCTGAATCGTCTTTTGGGAACAAGTAGTCGAGGTATCTTGTTATGATGTCAGACATGCCTCGCTTTGAAGAAGCCGATGTTCCACCTACAATATGCTCGATGATGTCTTCGAAAATGTCGCCTTTCGTTTGATGTAATAACGCAATGACGAATAGAATTGTTAAAGTGCGTTTCAGAGTTGCCATGTCCCTGGGAATTAAAAAAATGTTATGAGGAAAAAAATAATTGTTACGCTAAGTCCAAAACTACAAAAACGATGTACACAGATGTTTTAAAAATTTAATAATTGTTATATTATTATAACAGATACCTTACGAAGTAAATGTATTTTAAAGTTCAAATTTAACTGGCACACAAAGTGTCAGTGTTCATTTTTCTTTATTTTTGTTGATAACATATTCTTATTTCAAATTGATTTAATAAAGATCTTATAAAAAATATTAGGAAAAGACAACTTTATTCTATATTCCCTCACGTTGAAGGCTATTTGGATCAATTATTGTCCGACGGTGAAAAAAAAAACCGGTCTACAAGGTGAAATTGTTTACGTAACTTATTAAATTAGCATACAACTACGGTAAGAGTGCTGTTACGCTGAATAACATTTTATTTTATCTCGGTAAACTTTCATTCTATGGAAGTTACTTAAAATATTTCGAGAGCTGTGAAATTTTTTTTAAACCTTACAATGACAATATATTACATAGGTAGGTACACCCGAATGGTACATTTCGGAAAATTACACACATAATAAGTATATGAAAGTTGAACAAAATATGATATATGGAATTTTTTTATCTTTACTGAAGTGTTTTAAGCAAAAGTTCAGTGATACGTGATATTAAATAAGTGTAAAATATTTTTTTTTAATATTTTTTATCTTAATAATACAACCTAATATCTCTATGGATTGAATAATTTAACGGCACACAATTTGTAAAAAAAGAAAATGTCTATTAAGCAAAAAAAGAGGAATTTTTTTAATTACCTTTCTATTATCCTATTTACGTCCTTAAGAGTGAAATAAATATAATATACTCATTGTATACTTTTATCAACACTAAAACAATTTCACTTAAACAACTATTTGTTGGAATCCTTTCACAATGTAGTTGGTACTCGTAGTTTGTATATTTTGCTATTCGACGGCAATCAGATTAAGGAACTGTCAGTTCTCACTACTTTTCTGAACTGTCGTACTCGTACGTTGTGTTGTGTGTGATACCACCGCTGGACTTTCCTTAGGCAGGAGTGGTGGTGTAAGTTGAATTTTAAGTAATAATTATGCTAAATTTTCTACAGCTAATACCACTGAGATTGCAGGTTAGATGCTAGTCGGATAGTAATATTTATGTAACACATGAAAGGTCTGATCGTGTTTCGTGGAAATATCGGTTTGTGCGCCGATCAATATGACCAGAGTAGTTATTATTCTTATTGTAAACAGAACGTAGTTCTTGTAGTATTATTATCCGAGCATTTCTCAGATCAAATTGAGTGATATAATCTTAGTTAAAACATCTATCTGAAATTTAGTTTTTGGTACCTTTAAATACAGGTTTGCAAGGAAAGTGTCCTACCATATCTATTAAAGCGATGTCATCAACGAAATAGTTTACACTTTGAACTTGTGATATTCATGAATGATGTATGTTTAAATTTCTTTAAATACAAGCTATTTATATGTATGTGTATCTTTGCCCAAATCTCCGTTGATAAACGGTGGAACAGTTGATAGTTAAATCATGAGTTAAATATTTAGCACGAGCAAATAAAAAAGTATAAAAAACGTCTTCTCCTATGTGGGCAACGGTAGGGAAGAGAAAGAGCCGGCATAGTTAATTACAACGGTAATCCTTTCCACACGGCCGCTTCTGAGCTCATTACAGTTATTAATAATTATATTTAAATAAATACAAGTGTAATTAACTGCTTTTCTGCACGTTTTTCATAAACATTATGTCATAACCAAGAATATGAATGAATGTGAATTCAATATTGAATATACTCGTGTGAAGGAGATGAATGTAGAAGAGGCACATCTGTAAGGCCAGAGATGTTGGACACGTGGTGCTCTCTGCCTACCCCGTAAGGCAGCTGCTTGATTATATAAAAATAGTCAATATTACTGTCTCGGAATGCCTTATTAGTCGTGTTGGTTGCAAGCAATACTGCTAATCGAAGGGGTCTATACCGGGTCGGACACTTGTGGGCTTTTCTAACATAGATTTTCTATTAGTGGCTCGGAGTCTTGAGATGTGCCCGGTGTATAGCAATAGGCTCACCACCTATTCCATAATGGGACGTACATGTAGCTGGTGAACCGTGGAGGTGTACCTCTGTCTACCTCTTCGAGGATTAGAGGCGTGACGTTACGTTTTTTTTTGTTACACGCTTGATGTTACATCTTAGAAAATATTATGTAATATCGCTCACAGATCAGGTATTTAAGTTGCCCAAATTTTAACGAGTTTCTCTATATACGTACACGGATATTGATAATATAATTCCGTGCGTGGTTTCGAAACCGGTATCCTTTACTTTCGACGACCCTACATTGTTTCGTGCTCGGCCCATTCTCGTCACGACCGCGTCTGTCCTTACGTCTGCATTGTAATTATTGTCCTAGATAAACAAACGAGATTAATTAGATTAAAGTTTTGCTTGGATGTTTGCAGTTTTTACACCAATTTCATAATTTGCCGAGTAAATGCCGTGTAGGTACCTACCAAATATGTTCGTCTTTGTAAATCTGACTTCTTTTTTTGTTTTTTACTTTGCTCGTAAACCCAAGTAATCATTTACGTTTATTCTTATCTTATCGTCCTTGAAAAACAAGATGGTCAATAAAATGTTATTGTTCCATTCAATTATGATAATATGCCATTTTGGTATGAAAATATTCAAAAAAACTCCGGAAAATCGTAATAAAGTTTATGGAACGATGTATTATCGACTACTGTTAATAGAATCTGCTAATGAATGTTAAATATTTTGTTGATATCCGTTTCTGATGGAAAATATCGTAGAACATGATAATTAGAATAATCATTTGATGGTAATTCCCGAAGTCGGTTACTTGTACTAAAAGGAAAAAAACACACATTCGCTTTTTAAGGTTATGACATCTATCGGCGATTTATATAATGGTGGCAATTATATAATACTGCGGTATGATTTTTGAATAAAGAATGTTTTAATGGAATTATAAATTACTGTTATTTACAAGTAAATGCTTTCATTCTGTTCTTGGAACAAAAATGTGTAGGTATTGTTTTCGTGCCAATGCAATCTATGTTTCTGGAAAAGTTGGTGTTAAATGATTACAACGTCTTTAGTTTTGCGTTTTAATGTCTATTAAAAAACAAAGGCATTATAGAAACCTTAACCCGCTTAGTGGAATTTTTCTTGCACGCTTTTCAAAAGGTCGTCCCACTTCTTGATAGTAGAGATCGTCTCACGATGCCAATTAATTGAGAAAATGTTTATTTAAAAGGGATCACTTTTATTATTCTTCAGTTTTAATTCTAGTCTCGGCATCATGAAAACGTTCAGTCAGGTAATTTAATATTTTTCAATTGAATATTCATATTTTACTTTAAAAAAAATATTATGTCGCATTCCTTCCACAGATCTTGGTATGTTTTGTCATAGTTCAGAATTTACAAGTAGTGTCGCCCAAGCCCATATTCAAAGGATTGAGTTTCAAAAAAAACTATGAGGTGGAAATAAATGCTGTACCGTTTAAGCACATATCGTTCATCAAGGAGAAATGGTTCCCTTTCAAAATGATCGGCATCAGGCACGATATTGAAAAAAGGGAAGTGGATCCCAGGAACGACAACTTGTACAGTGTTAATGAAGTGATTGATGAGGATGAAGTTGGAAACTATCCCGGACTACTTACCAGTGTGAAAAAAAATTTGGACTTTAATTCAGAAGGTGCATTAATTCAAAATCCAGCGCCCGTGGTTGAAAATTCGGAATCTCTTAATGTGCCAGTGATTGATCCAAAAAATGTTGTAAGCACCATCGTTCAAGCATCGCCTGTTATACCTTTAAACCCTAGCATAATAATAGCACCGTCAATACAAACAACGGGTAGTGTTGTGCAACCAGCTGCAGTTGTTCCTTTAAAGCCACAAGTTGATGTCAGTTCAATTTTAAGTAATGTCGCTGCTCAACCGATCGCACCTCCACCCTCACCAGAAGAAATTATTACACCTATACAACCAATGTACACTCATGTAGATGTCGCTCCCACTGATAAACTAGAGGAGAGCATTTCAAAATTGCACACAGATATTTCAAGTGCAGTTCCGTTGAACACTTTAGTAGCAGCTCCTGCTCAAGAAATGGATTTTCCTTTACCGGACGTTAAGGACGAGGCGCCTGCAGTTGAGGCACCGGCCATTGAAACACCTAAAGTGAATGAAGAGATAAAGGCAGAGCCAACACCAGTGGTCGTGACGCCAGTTATAACATCAGTGGTTGAAGCGCCAGTCATAACTCCAGTCGCTGAATCACCCGTTATAAAACCGATACTGGAACCGCCAGGTGTCGTATCGCCAATACTCGAAACACTGGGCAAAACGGGACCGCCGGGCTTGTTGATGAGAGGCACTCGTTTCGTTTTATATTTCGGTTCGGTGATGCTACAGTTGCTGTCGCAGATGCTGTCCGGGAGCCCACCGGCTTTACACCAGGTCACTGAATCTTTAGCTTTAAGTTAATGTAGGTTGTTGAGTATGTAATTAAAATGTTTCAATAAGTACGAAATTAGTTTTATTAAATCAGTCGCAAACTATAAAACATACACTACATTAGAAGTGTCTTGAGAATTGTACTTCGATTTTTGTATATCAACGTCCGTATCCGTAGCCGTAGCCGTAACCACCGTAGCCGCCAAACCCGCCGCCCCCATAACCTCCCGGACCGAAACCACCAGGTCCAAACCCTCCCGGACCGTAACCGCCGTGTCCAAAACCTCCACGGTGAAACCCACCCCCTAAACCGTAACCGCCGCCGTATCCTGGCCCTCCTCCGAAACCACCAAAACCGCCTCCATAGCCTCCTCCATAGCCTCCTCCATAGCCTCCTCCAAAGTAACGACCATATCCGTGTGGGTTTGCAGAGATGGCATAGATCAGAGATAAAATTATCGTCACTACTGCGAGGAGAACCTGAAAATAAAACATGAACCTACATAACTGTAATCTATACATGTAAAAGGAGATACTAATTAACTGATCGCTCCACCCGTAGCCAAAACCTGGCCCTAGAAGCGTGAATTTTGATTACAAAGGTTCCCTAAATAACGTAAGCGAGCACTATGAAAGGAATTTCTTAATCTCTACCCCTAAGGAGGTTAAATTAAGTCAGCTTAAAAGTTATAGACCCGAATTTTAGACTTAGCTCTTACGAGTAGATCATAAAAAATATGATTTATATGTTATATGGAATGTGTGATATCGGATTCAGCGCGAGTGAAACCACGGGCTAGTAAAACATGGCAAGAAGCATTGGAACTGATTGATTGAGCTAAATAAATGTTAGACAGTGTATTGACTGAAATAACACGAACTCTTTCAATTAACAAACGACATTTATATAATAACACTGAATTTAACTATTGAGTTGGATATGGGTTCAAGTTTTACCTAACAGCGATATTATTATGATAGGCATATGTTGAAGTAAAAATTTTAAATGTTCAATTTCCATGGCGGCTACTTAGTTACAGCACAAAATCAATCTAAATTGAGATCGGATGGCCGATGTTACAAAATTATTATTATTCCCATAATTCAATAAGTCATTCAACATTTTTATTTCAGTAATATAAAACCTGAGACATCATAAAAATATCATAGTCATTATTTTAAAAAAAATATTTGCTTAATAAATTCCCACCCTTCATAAAAATCGGGCTCTACAAACCAATTTTAAAATTTAAAAAGCTTTAATAATTTCGAATTTATTTAATTTGATATCTTTTTAACTAACCTTGGAAGTCGCCATCACGCTAGGATATGTCACTCACTGTAACACCACTTGACAATCTAACTTCGTTATATACAATGTGATGTATCACAGCTAGACATTCTGTGGCTTGAACGTTTCCAGTTTCGTTATGATATCACGATTCTCAAACCCATGCAAATTGGTTACAATTTTGATTGAAATTCCAAACGACGGGAAAAACCTAAACGAAAAACAAATCAAATGACGTAATTCGTAATCTATATTTATAATATTTTATTTTTCATAAACTATCAATCTCCACAGGGACATATTTTATTGCTAAATATCTGCATTTAGGTATTTCAAAATATATTGAGTATGAATATGCATTTATTTTAAAATACCGTGAGAGAAATAAATATGAACTTAACATTATAGAAAATACATGGATTAGATTTTTACAACTGTTACAAATGTTATAATTACTTCGTCTGTCTGTTTGTTACATGTTCAGATTATGGTCGCTGAACCAACTTTACTGAAATTTGTTATGGTTGATATTTAGAAACACGCAAAAAGATAAAAAATCCATAGAGTGCTTATTATGAAGTTTATATAGGGATTATTATAAGGTTATAGTTTCCGCGTAAAGGCGTAGACTAGCATTGTATGTAAAATTTATGAGTGACGGAGGACGTGAACGTAACTGGTGAGACGTGGGAGTGTACTATATTCCTCTGTCTACCTCTTCGAGGAATATACATCACGCTGTTACGTTTTTTTATGAGTGACGCAGGGAGTTTGAAATTTGTTTATGTCGCAAAGCATTGCTGACCTTGCTGTGCAAATGATACTGATGTACATCTG
>DWDV01001585.1:0-12924 GCA_018245615.1 Mimoniades ocyalus | reverse complement strand
TCAATGCATGAAATATAAACAAAGATAAAGTACATGTGTCTGCGAGGGACACACCGTGACGTGACAATCTGATAATGTCCGTTTGTATTACACTACAGTGAAGAGAAAAAGTACGAAGTTTTCAGAGAATGGAACAAATTATCGTACAACTTAAAATTTTGTTAACAATATTTTTTGTACAAGTTACGAAACTTCCATTAATTTTTTTCCATCGTTCCAACTCCGGAATATTTCAACAATTTTCTTTGAAGACCTCTTTTGAAGAAGAACTCTTTGTATTGTGTTAAAATTTTATTTTGTTTCGTAACCATTTGGTAATATCACTCTAATGACATATATACGTTTGTCATTTTACAGTAAACAAGCGGTATTCGACGGGAAGCGGGCGATACGAGGAGGCATACCTTTTGTGTTTCGTAAGTATTAACTTCTATGTTTATGAAAAGGCGTTTATTATAAACTGCAAGCGAAGTGTTTATTTAATTCGTAAATTTTTATTCATACTATTTTATATATTAGACCGCTATCAAGCAAACTTCACCCTTATTGGTAATATCTAGGTGGGATCACATGATGGGATGAGTATTAAAATATAAATAAATGTAATAAATGTATATGGTAGATAGAAGTATAAAAATTAGATGGACTATTATAACTAAATAAATTTTGTGCTTACAGAAGTACAATTATACTTTCAATAATTTTATAGTTGCGTGTAGCATATAGGTGCAAAGTTAAAGTGAACGGTAAGGTCAAGTAGACAACGATAAGGGGAGTCCATTCTTGGGTTGCTGACAATTGTTTACTAGCTTCAAGTTCAACTAATTAATGCAGTCGGGAGAATTTACATGCCACAACATTTATATCCCACTATTGGGCAATTACACGAGTCAGGCAGGCAGGGCCTGAAGTGTACACGACCAAGCTGCTGCAGTTCGCATTACCGTAGGAAATGCTTACGACACCTAAAACTTTTTTAAATTGTTTATTCAGATCAGTGGAATTGGTGAAAGTACTTGGTGTAGCTATCAGGTAACTATCAGGTCTCTCGCAATTTCAGAAAGAGCGGACTTCTCTGTATTTCAGATGCTAACGGGTTGCAGAGTAACATTAATTCTGCTTCTAGCTTTTTGTAGAGCAGCTTGCACAGCTGTCCGGTAACATGATACTGCTACTTCCCCTGGGACTATTGAATGTTCCAGAATATTCGAGAACTACTTTACTTGTGCGTATTTAAGAACAAATTAAAGCTTTTCTAATCCACGATAAAAAATAGAGCGCATTTTATAATTACCGATCAGTATTCAATGTTTTATGAAATTAATTTTTTTTTATCCCACTATCCATATTTTGAACACTTCCCTCTAAATAGCTATATTTCATTAGTTAACGTTTTGAAACCATTCATAGTAAATGTCAAGTCCTAATATAGTCTGACGTCGTTTGTACTCGGTCTTTCATTGTACATGTACTTTGCTGAAGCTGCCATTGAATTGGAATTGGAAATTCAAAGTTTAAATGAATTCCGACAGTTGTTTTTCCCTATTTTCCCTTTAATATTGTATATTTACAACCATCTAAAATAAATCTATATTTATTTACGACGTCGTAGAAAAGTAATGTTTATTTTTGCCGTGAAAAAAATATCATTGTTCTTTCACGACATGAAGTATATAAACCCATGAAAGTTTACTACATTATTAATTAAATTGCTTGCCTAAAAATGATACCTCTATTTTCCAAGTAACTATAGATATAATTTGGAAGCCAATATTACTGAATTTTAAGGATCCAAGCTAAATGTTCTTGAACATTCCATCGAATCCTATTCTCTCGTTGTTGTGGTTGTCTCGAAGAGGAACTAGATTTGAGGACATCTAAGTGCGACAGCTGCCGTTTGTGACTGCTGCCTGCTCGTTTAATAAAAAAACATACAATAAAGTAACTTCATGGCCAAAGTAAAAATACCTAGGTATTGCGATTGAGGGTTGTAGCAGATGTCAGAGTTTTAAGTCGTGACAGGTCGATCAATAACAGTATTATTTTATAATTAAAAAAAAACTACTATCCCTAAAATACTCGACTGTGAAATATAACTTATTGGAATCAATCAGCGGTAATTAATAAACAGTATTCTATTTGTCATGAATATAGAAGAAGCACGTGAGGTCCGTGTGGAAATATTTGGCACTATGTGCTCTCTGCTTACCTCATAAGGGATCTGGTGTGTCCATATAATAATAATATTTTTATTTATAATTAAGCTTTAGTGTCATGTGACCACAGATCACAAACAAGGCGATCTAATCATAAATTAAGAAGGCTCTACAGCCTTTACTAAGGTGATCCGATATCTGATAAACTAGGTATAAACATATACATACTTAAATGGATAATAATTTACACAGATGTTTGTCCTGGATGGGAATCGAACCCACAAGCCCCGGCTCGGCAGTCAGGGTCACTAAATACTGGATTAACAGGTCATTTCAAATACGGTTATAAATGTAGAAACCTGTTACGAGTAGTTTGAATGTAGAAGGATGAACACTAGAGTTTATTTCAGCGCGTCGTCTAGGTCGATAGGTTCACTCGCTTCTCGGTCAGTTAATACTCATATCCAGTTTGTATTTGAAAGATGTTAGAATGAAAATATTAGATGTAGTAATGTAGGTTTGATATTCCAGTACAATACTTAATTCGGAATAAATAATAACATTATTGTTGGCAATCTAGAAATACGAAATTGCATTTCATTCGGATTCTCTAAAATCATGACATGTAACCTTATAATTTGTTACACACTATATTTTACAGTTTCATCGTACAACTTTCCCGTGTAATCTCATCAGGTCTAGGTCTAATTATGAGTTGTTGTCATCAGTTTCTCTCAGTACTACCACGGGTCATAGTTCCTCCGCTGTCGCGGTCCGAGCTTGCCGCAATCATTTCTGCTTCCTTTAGCAGATCGTGATCTTACCTAGTCGGATTATGGGATTGCGAATGATTTATCGTAAATTGCAGCTCAGTTCGGGCAATGGGCGTTCGGGCCGCAGCACGGGTTCGCGCGCGTGGCGCGCTGGCTCGTGGAGAAGATGCCCGAGCGGCTCCCCAGCGGCGACGTCGAGGCCGTGTTCAGTCTCATGGACGACGACTTCACGCGCTCCATGTGGCATTTCCAGTTAGTCTCAATTTATTATCCGCACTTCAGTAGGTACATAAATATCTCTTACACACATCATTATAGCCTGTCTCACATTCAGTCGGCTGCTGGATGTAGACCTTTGCTCCAAAAGTTGTGACCTTGTTAAATATTGATTTATTGTTTTTCACAATGTGAAAGTTAAGTACTTCTTAATATTATTAAGAAGTATTTAACTTCAGTAAATCCAAGGTGTTGGTTGCTGTTTTTGTAACATAAATAAAAATGACGCAGGTTCAGACTGACGTACAGGCTGATCCTGCGCGAGAAGGAGTTGCACTTCAACATCGGCGTGTACAACCCGAGCAAGGAGCTCACGTTCAGCTGCCAGCTGCTGCTGCACACGTACTTCAAGGTGCCGGACGTGCGCCGCTGCCAGATCACCGGCATGCACGGCTGCATGTTCATCGATAAGGTAACTGTCGATAAGGTGTCGATCATCTATATGTTATCATTTATATACTATATATTGGAATATTCACATTAGCCACTCTCTTCTCGCAATAATTAAGGTAGTCTGGAGGAGCTCTAGTAAATAGATGCGACAAGACCAAGGGTTAATTGGGAATGCAGTTACCTAAATGGTAATTATGAGTCTATTTTAAATAGAGCTGATATTGAGGATGGTAATGGTAATTTATTTAATCATAACATAAAAACGTAATTTCACGCTTGTAATGCCCATAGAGGTAGGCAGACGAGTTCGGTATACTCCCACGTTTCGTCACTTATGTTTTCTTCCCACCAAATATTAGGTGGTGAATCTATTACCATATACCGGGCAAACAAATCCAGACTCTGAATCACTACTAGAAATCTCTTTTAGAAAATGGAAATTGATAAATTCCATATGGTACCCAACTCGGGATCTGAACCCAGAATCATTCAATTGGAAGACGGACTTGTGACCATTCAACCATCGAGGCAGTCAAAGCCTTAATTATTATTTAACCATAAATGTTTTTTTCTTACATGTGTAGTTTTTTTACGATAGAACTGATATGAAAAAAAACGAATGAATGGCACAGACGCGGGAGGGCGCGGTGTACCAGGAGACGCGCGAGGTGGTCACCATCAACGAGTGGACGGACCGCATCTACCAGAACACCATGCAGGAGCACATCATCACCAACGTGGTCAGCGGCCGCAAGATGAGGATACAGAAATACAATTTCCCCGATACTGGTCAGTAGATCACCTGACTTATTTTGTATGTGGTTGCACTGAACATATTATTTATAACGGTGATTAAGGTAGAAGAAGTGCGCCAACTTCGCAAGGACAGACTTATTTGATATATTCGGTGCTCTTTGTCCACGCCGCAACGGACGTGGTGATGGTATAGTGATAATGGAATGGGCACGCTGTCGGTTGCAGTGATCTGGAACCCGTGGGCGGAGTACGCGAAGGAGATCCCGGACTTCGGCGACGACGAGTTCCCCAACATGGTGTGCGTGGAGGCGGGCCGCGTGGCCGCGCCCATCGTGCTGCTGCCCGGCACCGCCTTCGAGGCCAGCCAGATCCTGCAGGTCGGCTACTGGTTTACACCATCCTTGGGCGTATTTTACTTTATTGCTTTAGCTCAATATCAAAGTAGCACTATATGTATTAAACATTTTGCTCATCTGATCAAATGTAAAATAATAGATTTTCCACTTTTTGTAATAGGTATTGTAGTTACGACATATTGCAAACAATAATGAGTCTAGATACTGGTCAAGACTTACTCTTTACGATCGCTATTGAAATTTTATTAAGATATTCGAAAAATCAAATCACTGCCCAATTGCAATACATCTGAAAATAATCTTAGCTCTAAATCTTGCCCTTGTAGGCGTACAATATTATTAAAAAAGAGAAACAACAAGTCTTTTAAGTGAAGGGAAACTACTATTTACAGAATACAATACAATTACAGTAAATTTAAAATTACAAGCATGGCAATAGGCTGGCTCACCATCTGTTCCATAGCGAAACGTAAACGTAACTGGTGAAACATAAGAGTGTACTACACTGCCCGGCACACCTGTTCGGGGAGCTGCAGGATACGTGGTGTTATATTCAAAGCACAGTAAAGACGATCGCGGCTCTGTTGCAGGTGATGTAGGCGCGCGGCCGCGCCGAGCCGTCCACTGGAGCGATGTCAATTCACGAGGAACTTCTCTACTGTGACAATATGTATAACTATAGTTGAAACTCCTTTCAACTTCCTCCTAATCTATTATCTTTTTCAACTTAATGTTATTTACTCTCGGATGGAGCGACAAGTAAAATAAATAATTAACTGTAATACTAAATTATACCTATCCCGAACTATGATGTTCTGTGATGCGACGGTACGATTTTTTTCACATATGTTTTGTATATTAATATAAGTTCTGGACTAGAGGTATTTGATATGAACGAAATCCAGCAAAGCCACGTTAAAATACCACGTACTTACGAAACAGTAACAGGCCAAACGATAAATAATATTTAGTACAGAACAAATATTAAAATATGGTTGTCGTTGTTATTCGGTTATATATTCAGTTATCAGTTACAAAACGCTGTGTGTGTTTTCGAATACTTTTTATACATTCAACACAACAATTGCATTTCTTGTGGTATTTTTAATGGAGTTAAACACTCCGCTATCCTAACTAGAATAGTGTGTAGTTAAAAGGTCAATTCAACTTTTTCACTAGCGGTAGAAGGTCATAAGGTATAGACATTGTATTTAATTTATTGATTTAAACAGGAAAAACATCTTTTATTTAATCTGGAGAAAGTTATGTTCCCTAGAATATGGCTGTATCTCAGTGACACTGACAACATAGAAAAGGTGCGTTCCACTAAGCGTTCAAAACGATCACGCTCACGACCACGGATTTTACCATTACACTGAGGCCCGAGCGTTGAAATCGTAAACACAAGTGGAATGGATTATGGAGCGTTTAGAGCGTTGAAGTATAATAACGAACGCCGAGCTAGAAAAAAATATAGCAAAAGCATTAAGAGGTTAGGTTACAATGTGTAAATCTTAACAATAAATTCTATTAATTCAATTTTTATATATTTCATATCAATGGAGTATCTAATAAATTACATTCAAGTATATATAATGATATAATAATGTATTTTGCGGCGACTGTAGGTAGGATATTTGACATTGACATATTAATATCTTTATTGCTTTGACGTTATAAAATCCCGCTAATTCCCGCAACATTCACTACGACCCACGTCTTGAAATGGTCGTCCCGAGCTCCACGTGAGCGTAAGTCATGACGTCATTAGTGACGTTTTCACCTCGACCACAACGATCGTGAGAGCCATGTGAAATGGCCAAGAGTATTTTAGGCGTTGTAAACTCTTAGTGGAACGCAGCCAACGTGTTTTCAGTGTTTTCAGCGTGTTTTCATGCCTTTATTGATGTTATTTTCACGCTTTTAGACTTTTCTCAATGAATATGGATTATAGAGTTCTTTACTGTTTTCATCAATTATATGAATGCCTGTACCTTTTGGCTATACATTCCATGTGATTTACAATTATCAATTAGTGATCAGCAGATACAAGTATTAGTATCGTTACATATGTATATGAAGTTGTCAATTTGTTTGGAAACCTAAAAGAATATTTGTAATAACAGATTTTTACATCAAAATTAAATGAAATGAAAAATTAAAATAGCATTTCAGAGGGCTCTAGGCAGGCTAATATCTAAAATGTCGTCCAGTTTTGTATCGAAAATGCTTCCTAACTTGGTCTTCCTCTTTTTCTTGTTACTGTTATCTACATTCCATGTAGTAATATATTTTTTAATGTCTAAAAGTCGCAATTATTAATTGGTCATTGTTTTCAACGTTCACGCTCACCCGATTTTATGGCAATCAAATTTACGGGATTGTTAGTTTTTAGTAAACAGTGTTTGCGTCATTTGGTTCTCGATTTTTCCATCGACATACAAAATATCGATATGTACTTTTGTTTCCGATTTCATGGACTTCAATGATCTTACCGTCAATTTATTGTCGTTCAATTAAATGCACAAAATGTGATTTTATGTCGCAAAATACTCAGAGTATTATCTTTTGTGTTGTGTAACTTTCTTAATGAAAATGGTACTGTCCCATAAAGTTTCTGCTGTTAATGTAAAAAAAATGTGATCTGCTTTAGTAAGGAAATCATATAGCATCTCCTGCAATCAATTCAATATTTGATCCGTGTATACTTATATTGTTATATGTGAAATGTGTACATACATTCGTACTCAGCAATGCAACGTGTACAAATTAATATGATTTTTAAGTGTTTAATTTTTTTTTACTATTTCTTTTTTTATTTGGATACCTACTTTTTGGAGGCTTTTAAAGTATACGACGATTAATTAATATAAGAATATGTACTTAGATGTAATGAGTTCCTTGTTTTTAAAGGTACGAACAGTTGTTTGGGTACTTGTAGTAAAACGATAAGCATTGTTCATTTAATGTTGTTATAAAAAGTAATGTTATATTTGTACTGAAAAATTGCGTCATTACTTTCTTTAAAGAGGCGCAACATTCTTGTGATCACAAGAACTAGCCAGCAGAAGTGTTACATTATTATCATTAGCCAATATGTCTCTCAAAATATGCATCACATAAATGTGAGAGGTATGACTTGAAACATCGATCGTTAGCAACGAAGTGTACTTTCATAGGTGCAATAAAGTGAATTAATAAAATATCTGAACGTGTTTCTTATTTTAACTATTAGAGCCTATTCCCTAAACTGAAGGTTCTCAAACTGCGACGCGGCCTAATATTTATTTAACAATACATTATTTATTCATATACATATTTATTCTAACAATACATTACAGAATATCAGTTTCATTTTGAGACATCATCTTCAGAAAAAAAGTCATTCTTCCTCATTCATTATATGCCATGTGTTTTGTATGCCAAAAAGGTAATTATATTCATCATCAGCCTGTTTAAATCCACTGCTGGACAGGCCTCCCCTGAGGGGTTTTGTCCACGATCCCCACGCTGACTATGCGGGTTGGGGCTTGCAGAGTACAGCTCCGCGCAGCGCCTACGCATAGGCGGCCATGATACGTAGCTGTGCTAAGCAAACTGCGCCATACCTGCTAACGCCGGGTTTAGTCGCCTTTTACAGCACTGACATCCCGGCACGGAGTCGGGGAAGTATTCTTTTTCCGCTCCGATACCACTTGAATTATTAAATTATAAATAATTATAATATATATAATTATAATATGATATATATAAGACTGCCTCGTTGGTCGTGTTGGTAGCAAGTACGATAAGTATTTTAATATGAATTTTTGCTCCTTGCGTTATTTTCATTATTGACATTTGATAATGATACTAGAATATGTGTTATGAATACTTTATTTATATTTAAACATATAGGTATATTAACTACTTTGGCTATGTAGATGTAGTACTTTCACTGTTTGAGGGTTGTATTTCCCACGCTCCTACTTCAGTAAGTAAATCTTTCTTTGATTCAAAGTATTCTTTATACCACATGATATGGTCTCTTTTCTCTTTGACAGTGTAGAACGCGTTCTTTGAAAGCCCTGTGCAGACTAGCTCCATGAAGTGGCGGATAGGTCCTTTTGTTGGGCACCAGCCTTCTAAGTGAGCATCCAGGAATATATGTTCCGAGAAATGCACATTATTTTCTTCTTCAATTCCTGCAACAATAATTAAAAAATTTTGGTAACTTTCAGTGGAGTGTTTTAATTAAAACATTACCTATCATATCTGTTAATAACCCAAGAGGTAGACAGAGGAGTGTAGTACACTACCACATTTCACGATATTGCAAAGATACAATGGATAGAAATGGGTAAACTGGTGTGGTGTATCTGCAGTAGAATATTCAACAGTAGGTATTACTGCCTTTCAAAACTTTATTGACTAAGATTGCATAAGTAAGTTGCAGTTTATTTAAACGTAACATTACGCCTGTAATTCCCGAAGAGGTAGGCAGAAGAGTTTAGTGCACTCCCATGTTTCACCAGTTACCTTTACATCCCAATATGGAAGTGGTGGTGAGACAGCTTTTTATTGACAAAAATTCTCATGCACACCAGTTGCAATAATAGTGGATATAGATAGATTCACTTCAATTCAATTTACCTTGTTCATTGTTAATTGGGAATTTCCACACTTTGCCCTGATCAGTCCATAATATCATTTTTTGAAAGTAGTTTGCTGGGGTTTGCAGCATAGCGAATGTCAGCTCCCGTTGTTCTAAGTCGTCCCACACATCCAGTTTCGTACCGTTATTCTCTTCCTTCATTTGAAAGATGCCCAACGGCTCGCCACTGAATATATTAATTGTAGCTGGTTGTGGCAAACTGCAATATTTAAAAAAACATTTGTTAAATATATGTTTGTATGAATAGTTGCAAATAAGGATAAACTTGGATTTTTGCATATTTCATAAATTGAAAACATTTATGGGAATCCAGTGATGTTTAGATCAAAATAATGAGGCTGTCAAATTCCTTGCATTTATAAAAACAGTGAATCAAATGAGGTTGAAGAAATTCGGTTGTAGGTTATTTTGAGTTATTTTGTGGTACCTCTATACCAATAATTATGTTTGCAATTTAGTGTACTTAATTTAATACCTGTACCATCAATAATTTTAATACCGTTAATTAAGCTACAAAAAATACTTTATGAAAAAGACCCCCCATTCCTCCCATTCTATCTATTCTATATATATGGAAAAGACCTCCTATTCTGAGCAGATAACTATATTCCAACAGTGAAAAAAAAAAGAAAAACCCACTTGAAATAGATATTTCTCTTCATTCAATAAATCTATTAATGGATCAATTTTATTTTATAATGTAGTGAACATAGCAATAAAAAATGTACCTAATTCAAAATTCCACCAAATTATAAGTTAGTTTAAAAAACACGGCCATATGTGGTGGAATCATAAATACCTTTGAATAAACCAGTTGTAACTTGTTCACCGTCAAATACAAACACTCCCGAAGGAGATGCATACTTTTTGTTTTTGGTGTTTTTGCTTTTTAAGTACATATATCAGAAAAATGTTTCAGTCCCGGCAATGAGTGATATGCGTGATATGCGTTTCATACACTCGTAAAACAAAGGGCAAGTGATTTTTTATTTTATTAATTAACCAGCAATCACATATAAAAATGTATATTGATAGGAAAGAAATTGCTACAATATTTTCGTGAGACCTCTATCTCTCCTGTATCTTATTTGTTTATTAATTAATGAGAATAATTCCACTTTAAGATCAACATTCATGCTTTACATGTAAATTTTAAACACTTATCGCTATATGACCAATTGGCTAATTAATCTAATGAATTAAAGTAAAATTCACTTCAAAGCATCAAAAAGAGTTCAGTGGTGTCAGGATGTTTTACTGATGTATAAAAAAATATATATTAACATATACACGGTTTAACAAAATGTACATTAATGTGGACAGTAAGTTTTTCCATTGTCCAGAGAAGTTTACAAATTTGTATAAACTAAACAATTTAATATTTTTTAAATCTTTTTTTCTACCCTCTATATTTCCACTGCTGGATATGTGAGTCATTATTGAATGAAAGGGTTAAGGCCATAGTCTCCTGCAAGTGAGAAGCAGAATTTGAAACCACTAGGCTATCACTGCTATAATTTTCTATAAATAATATATATTTTAAAAGACAACTTTTATGTTACGTATAAATCACTTAATATATTGTTGTATAATTATTACCTCCTTTTCATTACTGCAGGTTCACCAATTTGCGGTTTTGGCCAACGCTGGCTTTGTTGAGATTGAGCTTCAGTTTTAGCCTTATATATCATATGTTTCACTTGTTGGCCTCTTGTCTCTATTGGCTTAAGTTCATCAGTTTCTTTTGACCTGTCTACTTTCATTCCAACAATGAGGTCACTGGAATATAAGCAAATATTACTGTATTATACACCACTGTTCGGATACAGGTGTATTGTTTTAAACTAATTAATCGGAGCTAGAAAATTATTTTAGCTTACACATATAAGGTTTAAATACACAAAATGATGAGCTATGTTACATGTATGCCCCACCATAGAATAAGGTGTGATACTGTTGCCAAACTTAAAGCACAAATCCAGATTCTAATTCTATACAATGTATCACGAGTTTCATGTAAGAAAAACCCATTAACAGCTTGCCTGCCTCAGGGAGTGAACCCAGGGGCCCTTGATCAGCAGTTGTTTGCAACCACGCAAACCAATGAGTACATAATTATTCACCTCAAAGAAGTGGAGGTCTGGTTGATTTTGCCAAGTACTTTAGACAGTAGCTCTGCCTCTGTCTGTTTGATATTGCCCCCAATCACTTGAGCCACTTCAGTTGCTGCCTTTGTAATACTTTCTTCTGTTGAAGAAAAACGTACTTAAGTTGTCAAAATTGTCATTTACGAAAGTAACAACTGGTGAATGAGATTCCTTTGTGCTACTAACCAATTTTTTCAGTTCTCACTTCCATATCATCGGAGTGTGTTTTCTTTGGTCTCTCGGGTGCCGTAGTGAATCTGTCTCTATATTCAGCATCAGTTATTTTGGGTTCTGCCATCATACTTTTTAGAAGAGCCTGTATCTTTTCTATGTTGGAGTCAACTTTTTTTTTGGGTTGTTTGTCATCTTTTGGTTGATTCTCTGACTTTTTAATATCATTGTCTGGTGGACTCTCAGATAAACACCTCACAAATAACTTAAATTCGCGTTTCAATTTTAGCCTGAAAAATATTAAGGAATACATTATAATAATAATTAAAATGTAGCATATTGCCATGTAATGAAGATAATTACGAACCTTGTCAACATTTTTAATGAGGTTTGATTGGGATCAGTTCGAAATTTGTAAATATTAATTATTATCACAACACTAGTATATTTCGGCTTATCGTTTTGAGGTTATAACTAACGTTCCGTTCGCCATAAATTGACAGTTCGATTTTATAGGCAACTGAAACATACATTACCTGTAGACCTGCATTCATAGTATAGTTTTTTGTAATTTCAAAATGTTATTAAATCGTGCAATGATGCAGTGCAGACCTCTCTTATTAAAAAAGCGAAACACATCACATAGCACATGTTTCTTACACATTTTTCTGCCATGGCCCGGTAATTTTCACACTGCCTCTTCTCGACCCATTTAATACTTTTAAGCCCAAGCTGGTTCCATTGGGTAAAATAATACATATTTATTAATAGTAAAAAGGTTTTATTAGTACCACATACTTTGGTATCGCCTAATGAGTCACTTAATTTTAGTACGAAGTATGGAGAGTCTCCTTAATTTTTACTAATGAATCCAACTTCGTGAAAAATGACGAAATGTTTTATTCTAAGGTCTGGGTCGACTTCAAGTCGGTAGTATGCATTGTTTTTAAAATAAGGCGGAAATGCGGTATTTTATTTTGATGGCCCGGTACCGGGTCGCGACCCGGCAAATGGGAAACGCTGACATATCACATAAACAATATCACAATAAAATTATTTAACAAAACTGACGTTATTGTTATCGTGGACGGACGGTCGGTGGAGTAAGCGAGTTTTGGAGTGGAGACCGCGGCTCGGCAAACGTAGTGTAGGACGCCCTCCGGCGAGGTGGGATGACGATCTGCGAAAGGCTGCAGGCAGAAGCTGGATGCGGCAAGCCGAAGACAGGGCGCGATGGCGCTC
>DWDV01001584.1:0-12930 GCA_018245615.1 Mimoniades ocyalus | reverse complement strand
TATATATATATTCATGCGATAAAGACTGCTTCATTCCCATTAATATCCTATAAAAATAAAGTAACTCCCTTTCTACGCTATCACGTTACAATCTCTTGACTGGTTTCGTTGAAATTTGGAAGGAATTTACGTTTTACCTTGGCAAACAGCTTTGGCTACTCGGAAGTCTATCTACAACTAACTTTTGAAAGAATTAACAAGGAGGTGATTAATTTAAATAAATTACAGTACATAAATTACAATTTCAGTGTAAATATGTTCACGTGAAAAAAAATGAAACATCACGCCTGTAATAACCGAAAAGATAGACAGAGGAAAGTAGAATACTCCCACGTTTCACCAGTTACGTTTACGTCCCACCATAGAATAGGTGGTGAGCCTATTGCTATACACCGGACACGTATACAGAATCCGAGCCACTACTTGAAAATCTACATTAGAAAAATTTTTTAGTGCTCGACCTGGGAATTGAACTCAGGACCTCCCGATCGGCAGTCGCACTTGCAACCAATACGACTAACGAGGCAGTCAATACGTTCACATACGAGTTCATATAAATATTTGAAAAATGATCAACGTATGTTCACTAAATGCGCAACAAATTATAAAGGATGTATTACACGGATCCAATATAATCGAAGCCACGATTATTATTCAACGAAAATTACGCGGTAATAATCAAAGTGACTTGCCGAAAATGCCAAAATATTTTCACGCCGTTAAACAATGATTACTGTTTGAAATGTGTCCTATTTTCATGTCATTGAACAACTGTACTTATTACACTCTGTGATATTATTTTACACCATTGAGAATAGAAACACCAATATTATAAAATACCCAACCACATGCATATTGTCATGGATATACAAGAAGCTTTTGTATATATTTAGGTACATAGGGGTAGAAGATATATAGCACCTTTTCACGAGTTGGTTATTGTGATAAATTAAATACAACATATGTTATGGAAGGGTGATTGTGAAGTAAATAACTGGTATTTGTTAATATGCGAACATTTGAACAACGTGATAGAGTGTGTTCTAAAGTTTGTTGACATATTCAATACGTAGACAGACTATTTAGATTCCGAATATTTATCTAATTAAGTTATGAATAGGTTTAACTATTACAACATTATGAAAATCGATAAGTCACATGCTTTGTACGAATTGATACCATCAAGATATCGTGCGTTTGTTATGAAGATGTATACAGTTAAATCACGCTTGTAATCCGTGAAGAGTTAGGCAGAGGGTACACTCAAGTTTCATCTAGTTACGTTTACGTTTCATTATGAAATAAGTGGTGAGCCTATTGCCATACATCGGACCCTAATCCAGGATCTGAAACACTACTAGAAATTTGAAGATGGAAAAATCCAACAGCGCCTGACCCGGAGATGGATCCCAGGATATCTCGACAAGCAGTCGCGCTTCCAACCACTCAACCAACGATTCATGAGGATGTATTTTTAGTGTTATACAGTGGAGAAGAGGAACTCCACCTTTTATCATCATTTATTACCTATTACAGATCACCTACACTAGTAAATAATATACATGGACTAAAATTACGATAGTGGTCGGAATCCAAATCTGAACACTGCATGAGATGCTTTTAGACTAAACTAGTATCTTAATTTTGAGATCTGGCCTGCCTGAGATCACAACCTACACCTCACAAAGTTTATGACAGACAGAAATAAAACAGCAATGGTTTTCATCTTTCATAAAATAATGAAAGAAGCGAAATGTGTACCAGGTGTATTATTGGATCTAAATACTTTTACAGTATCTATTTACGTCAATAAGTAACAACAATTGTATTTTTGTTATCCATCTTGGTGTTTGGTAAGCATGTACTGGAATAGGTGGAATTCCAATTACGTCACCAGTGCGTAACGAAAACAAGATAATATTTATTCGTATTTATTTTATCGAATGGTATGCCACAAAATCTTTTACGCGAGGCCGGGGGACCGCAAACCGCAAATTACGATGCAGCAATTAATATAGGGGCTATAACGCAATCAAAGTTCGGTATTTCTATCAAATTCACTGGAACAATTTGTTGGAAAACCGCTGGAAAGCAAATGAGTCTCCAGGGTGAATGAACAAAGTGCTGTCTGACGACCAATTGGTTATTGGACAGCATTATTCCCTTACGATCGTTATATCAAATTGATATAAGACTTGAATTTCTGAGATATAGTCTCCCATGGGGCGTGATATTGAGCTTAAATCTCATCATTATAACAGTAAATTATATACTAGCAACTGCCTGCAATGTTACTCGTTCGAACGTAGGCTTTAAAATCTTTGCAAGATTGACTCTGATCTAATGCGATCCATTTCTTTTTGTGATAAACATTATAGAAATTTCGTTAACATTATATATAACGTTTATATTTACTAATTTAAAAAAATCTTTCGATATAACTTTAATTTCACCGCAATGATGTCCGGTTTTCAACTGTGGACTGAGACCGGCTTATCTAACTTGAGTTTAAATCTAATAAGAACTATTAAAGAAGAAACGAGCATAATATGAGTTATGTTTATAAATACGTAACCAACCTCTTGGATGAGATATCTACAACACAGAGGCTTAAATTTTTTATACTTAAAATGTAAGTTTAATCATTGCTACGAAAAACTGTTAACAAACATGTCTCAATATAAGCGTATAATTCTCAGATCAATATTTGGTTGCCCTATCCTGTGCAGTGTACATGTAAGTAAAAGTGATGATCAATATTGTTATTAATATTAAATGTTATAAAAAATATTAAATAATTTATATTAAATGCAAGCGTTGACCGTCCTGAATCAAACATACCGCTATGACCACGTCTGTTTCATTCGCGAGAGTAATTAATGACTTGTGATGTAATTAGAGAGTTTAAAATTCACAAAGTTCGTCAGTACGAGCCGGTAGTTCGCGAAGTACAAGAGTAACGAAATAAAATTCAACCGAGAATGAATTACGTTACTTGAAACTGACGAATAGTTTTAACGAGTATTTTCGTATTTTTAATAATTTACATCTCGTTTCGTAACTGCCTCGGTTGAAACCTAAGTAGTGTTTTGTATTTCTATGTTAAAAGCTAAACAAATGGGTTTGAATATTGCAGTAAAGCATATTTTGTGTCGTTACAGTATAGTAATTGCTAATATAGTTATCAACCCTCTTCTCGTTCTATTGCTGTACACAGGTCTTCTATCAGAATGACAAGGGTTATGACCATAGTATGATCACCATGACCATGGTTTACTTTTAGACTATATAACTTAAGTGATATTAAGGAAAAATACATATTAGTGTATATTAATATATATATTAAGGAAATATTGGATTCCTTATAAAGATAACGAGATTTTTTCTATTGTGTTAGTAATATTTATGCCAATATAAAGAAAACTTTAGTGTATTTATATAGTGATCAATAAAACATAACTAGCTACTTAAAGATTGTTAAGTATCATGATCACTCTTCTGTGATTTATTTATGTTTTAAAGTGTGTTGAAGCGGCATACTTAATGCCTAATAACATGATCTTCAAGTCAACACTGGCTGATAGAGAGAGCTTGTGGTAGATGTATATGTCAGAGTAAAAATAAAATGTATCAACGTATCATATGATAATATGCAATTATTTTGCACGTAAAGTACATGCTACTTTAAATAAAATTTCATACATCAACTGGTCGTATAGTGCATTTTTTCCCAGTATTCAAGCTATCTCCTAGCCAAGTTGCAACAAAATCGTCTCATCAGTTTGTCGACACAGAGGGTGCTACAGACATATTTACATTATGAATATGTTTAAATGGAATAACATTATACTCATAAAGATGTACTGATATCAAAAGTTTTCAACAATAATCTAAGTTTAGTTACAAGTACGTAAGCCAACACATGGAGACAACAAATAAGTATGTATTAGTTAACCAACTTGCAGAACTTTGGAGATGATTGTATGAATATGTATTTCGTACACAAGAAGCTATAATAAGTCGAGGCGGCATGATTTTAATTATTTTTGAGTATGTTTTTATATTATGCGTAGATATAAATCTTTATACCCATTGAAATTTCAATAATATGCAAACGAAAAAGTTTAATAAATTAAGGTCGAAATTTGACCAGTTGTCTACTTCGCACTTCGTCAGCTTGGTAGACTTAACCCTTAAGCCTTAACCCTCTCGTTCTGAGAGGAGTGTTCCAACAGTGGAACGATAAAAGGGTCGAAAAAAAAGAAAAGAAAACGACGGTCACATGACGAAATGACTCCATTCTCTGTAGGTACCGCAGCTATAGGCGACACGTTTCCGAACTTGCGCAGATAATTTACGATCCGAGTCGCCAAGCCGCGACGAAATTAAATTACAGTTACAACTTATTCACTCCCGTACACCCACACGTTACGTTACGACTTATATTTAATGTTTGTTTCCATTGAACAGACATTGGCGATTTTTCTTATGGGTTTTCAGAATGTAAATCAGGCTATACATTGCCTTGTTAGTCGAGTTATTGGAAGCGCGAGTGCCGATCGAGAGGTACTGTGTTTGATACCCGGGTCGGTATCAATGATTTTGTCTTACTTGAAATTCGTAGTATAGCTTGAAGTCTGTATTTGTAACCGGTATACTCGTATGGCAATAGACTCACCACTTAATCCATGTAATTGGTAAAACGTACGTGGGAGTATATCACACTCCTCTGCGTACCTATTCGGGGATTACAGGTGTTATTTATAATAGGTTTACATTTTCTGTCAAAGGTAGTTGATTAAGTGATCAATGAAATAAATGTACCAGTGAAATTCAATTATGGCTGACTCCTATACGCAAATCTTTATATCCTATTTAAATTTTATAGATCCATGACATTAAAAATCTTCGACGAATTGTTCTATTTATGCTATTGATAGTAACACATACTTTTCATTTATATTTTTCTAGTTCTAATGCAAAAAAATCAGGATTAAACTGACATAGGTACATATGATTCATGTAGGTGTTACTTTTTGTTTAATACATGTTAATATGATAACTTTGACACTGTAATATAAGTTAACCTTTTGCGGTCCACTGGCTCAGCACTATTGGACTAATTTCATTAATATACAGCAATTCTCTCTAATATTTCGAACATTCTAGGGTCGGAATAAGAATAGATTCTTTTCACACACTTCTACTATGACACTGACAACTCAGACGAAAAATCAATGAGCTGGAAAATCTTAAGCTTTGTCACTATGCAGTAAAGGTGATAAGGATACAATTCTAATATACAATGGATATAAGTATACGGTAATATCGTCGTATGAGACGGTGCAGTGTTAACTGTTTCATAATTTCCTAATTGCCTCTGCGTAGGCTCAGACTTTAAGTTACATGTTAACTTCACACTTCGCGATTTACGCATCAAGCACTCGTCTTTCCCTATGAAAATTTCTTCGATTACATCTCGTTTGTTCTTGAATGTTATTATAATGTTCACATTTGTCTCGGCACTCGAGGCAATTAGTTACTTGAAGCATTTAAATCATTGTTGTTTTTGCTTATTTTTGTTTGCGCCTGTCATTGGATAACGCCACATTTAATCATCTAATATACCTACATGTTGGGGTAGCTTAAAAAATCTTACTTGACTTCCACACATACATAACTTCTAACACGTACGTAACATGACGTAACATCGCGAAATCTGCAATCCGCGAAGATATAGATAGAGGCGTGCAGTACACTTCCACGTTTCATCAGTTTACATCTCGTCATGCAATAGGGGATGAAGCTACTGCCATGCACCAGGCACGGATCCAGACACCGAGCCACTACTAGAAATTTTAGTTAGAAAAGTCCAATAGTGCTCGTCACGGGATTTGATCCGAGGACCTCTCGATTTGCAGTTACGCTCGCAGCCACTTCACCGACGAGGCATTTGATAAAAAGAAAATATTATTTCAATAAAAAAGGTAAGAATGCAAAGGATGTTACAACGAAATATCATCTGAACTGAAACCCGTTAATCCAGGTTTTTGGGAAAAAACGTATATCATGTCGGATATCAAAAAATTTCCCGTGTTCCAAATAAAGTTCTCGCCAGCACGGATATAAAGAAACGTGGAATGACACTTTCAGAGGATACCCAAGTGTTTTACGTGTAACTTTATGTAGCTTTTTCTTTTTGATGTACTTTCTGGTATAATTTCTCTGTATTAAATATGCGTATTTCATACAAAATTGTGAAAAATAGTCATTGTGTAAAAGAGAAATAAATGTAAAAAGAGATTTAGAATGTCGTCCGTCGCTCTTGTGTATTTTAAGTTTCATGTCGGCTTGATTGAGTACACTAACCAAATTTACTGCAATTCTTTTTAAAGCCGATAAACACACAGACTAACGGAAACATTCAGTGTTTTGTTTTGCGGCTCACAAGATTCAATTTCCAGTGGCACAAATATAAAAATGATGAATTTTGAAATAACGACGTAATAAATGTAGGTAGGTACCTACTCATAATATGTAGTTATATATTATAAACTCAGATTCATAACTTTTACACTCAGATTCTTTGTGTGTGCGTGAGGTTTTGTGTTTGTGGTATTAAAGCCTTAATGTGATCGTAGTCTCATAGTAGCAGAGTTTGAGGCTATTATTACCAATTCTTATCTTTAGGATAGTGCTTTTACACCCAAAAACGTTCACTTAAATATATTGTGTACTACGCAATCTAACTGTCTATTTATTTAGTGAAACAAATATTTTCATTTTAATACTACCATCATTATCAACCCTTTATCATTTCACCACTGAACATTATCCATTTTCTCAGGTGAGATTGGTTAAGGCCGTACTTCGCCTCGCTAGCCGATTGCTTTTGGCAAACGATACACGCCTTGGGGAATATTATGAAGACCTCTAAGATATGCATCTTTGATTACAATGTGTTCTTTCACATTTATGGCGCTATTACAGAACTTCAACACCATTTCTATGTAAAATATATTTACGAGCCTCGGGTGAACCGCACCTCTTGCTTTTAAAAATATATGTATATATTTTTAGAAGCGCACAATACGATCAGAGTGAAAGCTCGCAAAACACACAAAGTCGACTGAACCTTTCACAGCTGAAAGTACAACAGCGCGAAGCATCCACATACTCTCGACTATGCAGTAAAGTGTTTACACTTGAATAGATATTTCTGTGAACTGGTTGATATATGTGTTCACAGAATCCATAAGAGAACTAATGGTATATACTCGTACGTCTGTTGGACAGTACTTGCGTTAGGGTCCATTTTAAAGGCCACAATAAACATATTTATCGCTCTCGATGATTTAGGTAGACCGCAACCAAAATCAATGTAGTTATTACTGCTACGATGCTGATTTTATTTTTTAACATCACTCTCGTGGTCAAGTGGATCAAGTTCAGTAGGTAGTTAGTAAACATTAGAACTGAACCGAGAATTTATGGATCAAATTCCCACTCTGCCTACGTATGGGATCAGATGGCCGTGTCTGTCGTTACAATATCTAAGACAATGCTCGTCAAGCAATGTACCTCTTCTCTTGTGTCGTGTTCTTATACGAATTAAATCTAAACTCAGTGCAACGTTAGGAACACTTGAGAGTCATTGTATGACAGATTCTGTTATCCTAACGAAGCTAGTTCATATATACATAATCCCCATAACATTATGCCCCGATGTACATTCTACGTGCGTCCTCGTGTTTTGAGGGCCCTTCCATTATATCTCTCAGTGATTTATATGAAAAAATACCTAAAAGAAAACGCTGCTCGAGCCATTTATTATTTCTTTGTGGCGGAGGAAATCTTCTAATCGCGTGTTGCGAGGAGACCCTAATGTGTTTATGTGGGACGAAATGATATTTCTATATTACGTTCGTTAAACAAATATAATAGGGGATAAGGTAACAAAACTTCACTGTTATCTTTATATATAATAAAAAAGGGTAAAGATGTCAAATAGAAGAGTATAAAAACTTTTTTATAATATATATTTCGGAGAGGGTTTTTAACTTCGTAGGTTATTCTGAAAGAAGTATCTTAAGCATATCCATTTAAAACGTAAGTAAAGATTTTATTACAATCGCTTTGTTGGTTCATAATCAAATTTATTTTATATGGTTTGTAGTGATATTTTTAAGCACCGTAACATCACGCTTGTAATCCTCAAAATTTAGGCAGAGTAATGTAGTTCACTCCCACGTTCCACCAGTTACGTTTACGTCCCGCTATGGAAAAAGTGGTCAGCCTGTTGCCGTACACTGGGCTGGCTGGGCTGGTACATGTCCAGAATCCAAGCTACTAATAGAAAAACTAAGTTAATAAATTCAATAGTGCCCGACCCGAAATTCGAATCCAGGTCTCTCGATCGGCAGTCGCGCTTGCAAGAAGCAAGATAAAGTATGACAGTGCGGACGGTATAGATATTATTAGCAGCGCATAGTCAATTAATAAATATTTTTGATTTTTAATTATTTGAGATTTGAATTAAAATAACAACGCTATGGCGTTTGTTGATAAACATTTAAAATCCAGATATTTGTATTTTGCGATACAAAAGTATGTCAATTTATACACCGACAATACGCAATAGTCATGCACTCGTATCTTGTATGATATACGTGTAAACATAAAATTGAAGTTTCTAAACTGTCACTTTAATAACATTTTCAATATACGTAGTGTAGAAAATGGCCACATCGTTTATCAGTGTTGTTTTCGTGCAGTTATGTATTATGCATGAACATACATTTCGTTACGTAGAAGTTCAAATACATTAAAAATGAGTTCAACACTTAGAAATTTGCCTCTTTACTGGTGATATTAATATTAGTAATGTTCAGTTGTTATATCGGTAAATCGGCTATATCAGTAATGGTCGTTGCTGTAATGGTAATCAGAAACATTGTGAGGAAACTTGCAGGCCTTGGAGTTCAATAGAATAAAAATACTTGTATTCAACGGTAAAAAAATTTAAAAATCTAATAATAGTACGCGACTCGAGATTTGAACCCATTCGGTCGGCAGGTGTCCTTATAATCTTTCGAACCAACGAGGCAGTCAATACAAAAGACTTACTTAAGTTTTCATAGATGTAACTTTGCAATACGTGTGCGATGTAATTAAACGTAGATACATTTCGTTTAGTCATCTTCTGGCTGTATTGTATGTTACGAAACCTCTGCTCGCCATCTTTACTCCCGGCGACAGTTCTGCTGTTCCCATGATAAATGGTTTGTATGTAACGAGTCAATCCTGTATTCGTTTTATAACTTTTTCAATTTCCCGCCGAAACTCATGGTGGAACTAACGGAAGTTACCATGCTTTAAGACGTATCTCCTTTCAGAACGAGAATTTTTATCATCGTCATCAGAATGATTTAGTTCACAGCTGGACATAGGCCGCACCGAAATTTTTGCAGATAACTCTCACGCCGGACATGCGGGTTTTGGATCGCAGAGTTCAGTTTCGAGTATCACCTACGCTGGTGCAAATTCGCGGCCAGGGAATTTAGCTGTGTCTCTGTAGGTTGTCCTGTACCATGATCAGACGGTGGCCAGAGCTTCGTCTGTTATTCAGCAGACTGCACCACGCGTAGGCGAGGTAACAATTGGAATAGTCAGGAGTATAGTACACTATGTTAACCAAATCCAAATTGACAGAATTAACGTTATAAAAAACATTTTAGAGTATTCAAAATGGAAAACCCTCTTTACAATATACACATATGAACAAATTCTTCCGGTCTGAGCTGGGGGGCACGGATAAGAATCTCATAACCTCAGATACAGAATCTGTATTTTGACTTAAAACTATCACATCGCAGACTGTTTTGGATGTAACTCTGCAGTGGACTCATGTATAAAACATATCTTGATTATCATCATACGTAACTTCACGCCTGTAATCCCCGAAAAGGTAGGCAGAGGAATGCAGAACACTGCCACGTTTCACCGGTTACGTTTACGCCGCATAATGATATAAAGAGTGTAAAACTGTAAAGGGAACAACGTACAGTCTCGTATAATTTCATTTTATAATAAAGAAGTGTTCTACTTGTTCCATCAATATGTTTAAATAAACATAGTAACAAGAGATTATTCAATCAGTAATTAACGCGAACTCTCGTTAACAACTCGGGGTACATGATACCCGATATTTCAATTAATTTTAAGGCATTTCTTCAAATGCGACCGAGCGATAAGAATTCGAATTTATATACTAATATTATTGTATCACTGATTAATCACATACATAGCCTCACGCCAAGTCCCCAATGGAGAAGGCAGAAGTAAAGAGTGACAACTATCCCTATGCTTATTGATCTGCCCTGTTTCATCTACAGTCATCACTCTATACTCGCACGCCGGCGGATTACACATAATTGATTATACACTATATGTAATCCACGCACATAACACACATTTGTATGTAGCTATTATCATCATCTTCATCATCATGGTCCTGTTTTAGTCCACTGCTGGACATAGGCTTCTCTTAATGAGCACCGTCGCGTCTTGCCCTTGGCTTACTACATCCAGCATCTGCCTACAGTATTCAGCAGATCGGCATTAAACTCAGCAACGGATCATCCTACACCACGGTAGCCGAGGGGCTCTCTCCACTACAGGACTCATTTATTCCAATGTTGCCAGTTCTTCATAATCACTACAAGTTCTAGAGGGAAACCTTTAATTTAAACGGTTTATAGAAAACATTTCTTTAAAGTCGGCAACGTATTAGCCACCCCTCGGGTTTTGCAAATATCTATATGCGAGGGTGACTATTTAATATCAGCTGGCGCCGTTTGCTTGTTTGCCAGACTAAATATAAAAAACAGTACGCGTTTATGTGAAGTAGAGTTCATTTGAGAAAGTTTTTTTTGAAAACACCTGTATTTAGCAAGGCGACTTTCTGCATGATCATTTATTTCTATTGTTATGGATATACTACATAAGAAAATAATATTGAATAGCCAATTTAGAACAGGAATGTTCGTGATATTTTTTAATTTCCTTTTTACACTCATCTTACAGATTTACAATTTTAAACTAGTTGGCTGCCCCCTTGGTCGTGTTGATTGCAAGTGCGCTGCTGATCGAGAGGTCCTAGTTTCAAATCCCGAGAGCTATATTAGATTTTTCTAACAAAATTTCTTGAGGTAACTTATGAAACATGGGAGTGTACTTCACTCCTCTGCCTACCTCTTTATAACAACGTTAGCGGAATACAATTTTTTTGACATTAAGCCAATAACGATTTATTGCCGTGCATTGATAAATCCCTGCCAATGTTGGACTTCTGCTCCAATATTCCACAGCTGCTTATTAGACTAGGGTAAATAATTAACTTGGCGTGGAAAGTTATATGAAGTATTCTGGAAAAATTCTAAATGTTAAAAATTATATGCTAAGTGAAATCAGAAAGTTTCAGAGAACTTCATTGCCAGCCAACATAAGCCACTCTTGAACAAAAGCCTCTCGCAAGGTGCGCTACTGAGCCCGGTCTTACACACTACTAATTCAGTTTATTATTAAAATTTATGACACTACGGTACAAAAATGTTCTCCGTTTCAAATCAATTTATTGTAAAAACGCAATTTTCAAAATGATACCAAAGTGCTATAATATTCCCACAAATGATATTCTCAAAAAATAAAATGTATTTTACATCAAGAGAATTTCTTTTTTAAAATAGGAACTCTTTTAATATTTCTAATGGAAGTGTCCACAAATAATTATTATGTCTTATATAAATTTTATATAAGACATAATAATAATTAAGACACAATATTAAATATGTCTTACGTAGAGCTGTAAAAAACATTTGTATGCGTATATAATTTATATTTGTATATATGCATTGTAGCCTCCTTAAAAATATAACAATCCAAAATAAGTTACTTTTGTTACATTATATATTTCTTCTTTTATACATTTGGGTACTATCTAAACGCTTTAGTTACTTTAAGAGGCTCCGTACCCCTAATTACTTACGTTTTTACAAGAAATAAATTTATGTACCTAATATTTATTTTACATTTTCCCAGAGAAAGAAACACACGTTCAGTAACGATGTTCCTTTTTTGATAGATGTCTAATATACATAAAATTGTATATTTTCTCTGTACCCTTAATGTATTACATCTTACTTAATGTTGTCACGGTTATAATACTTTGTGACAGTCTGTTATTATTATTTATCATTTATGTGAAGAGAACAGCAGCAGAGCAGACTGCATCTGATTAGGTTACTGTCGCATGTGGTCACCGACAACCAACATCTCGTCTTAGGACTTCCAACTCTATTAGTATTAGTCTTTAATGATTTTTAACATTAATTAATTAACCGTAAATGAACAAAGCACTTTAGATAATATGACACGATAAATATTATTAATTAATTCTCTAGAGTAGTTACATATTTTCTTTCTTTTTATTTCTGCATAGAATTTATGGTAAAAATATTGTTATTATTACGAATTGTTTTCCGGCTGTATATTATACGAGTATGTGACCAAATTACACCTCAGGAGCAGTACTGTATAACCGATAGCACAATTAGTTAAGACTGTCTGAATAAATGGTCCATAACATTTTAAATTTTTTTTCTAAGCCGAAAGTTAAATATAAGAAATTAGCTGTTTCAGATAAACTATTTTCAGCATTATTATATTATAATATAAATTACTTACTTTTCTACTTCACTGAGTTTGATAACTGATGAATTATTAATGGAACAACATCTAACTAGAACGAAGTACAATATCTGTACTCAGTAATATTTCATATTGCCCGTTGACAGGCCCGTTGGTGCAGTGGTTAGTGAACCTGACTGTTGCGCCGGGGGTCGTGGATTCGATTCCCACCCAGAATAAATA
>DWDV01001583.1:0-12930 GCA_018245615.1 Mimoniades ocyalus | reverse complement strand
ACACTGCTGTTATAAAGCAGAAATAGGTGTGGCGGTGGTGCCGCCGGAGTCGAACCACAGAGGGTTCTACCACCTTCTGTTGCATTGGAAATGTCATATTTTTTGCATAAATGCATATTTTGTGTAAGGGTGGATAGTGGAAGTACGAGTGTATAGAATAACATAAGTATACACAATAATGACCACGAGGCAGTGAAATTAGTTTGATTTATTAATAAAGGAATTTACCAAATTTGCTTATCATTATTATAAAGCTAATACGCCACATTTCTTTGCGTAGTGCGGCCGCGTTTGTTGCGAACGAGGCTCTAAAGCGGGCCCTCAATACCTTTTTACATCGTTCAGACAATATCTTTAAAATTTACGGCTGTGTACAGAAATATTTCTCATACAATTACGACTCATTTCGGCATTAAACTAAATATACAGAACAGATGGCGGGCCACAGTGGTTTATGGCTTAAAAAAAAAATTTTTAAAAAGTTGAATTACGATTGCCAACGTCTGTTTTTATTACATCTAAATGCGTTTGCGGCCATAACTTGATCGTTTTACGACTCCGCTGCCGTGCTCAGAAATTTACAGCCGTGTACCCGCAAATTTTCAATATTGTTCATCAATTTTATAAGCGAATAAGGTGTGATATGCATGTACAGGTTATAAAATACATTTATACATTCCTACGAACACATGTTACGCGTCTGGGGACTTTCGCTCAAATACGCGAATATTTTTCGTGACGTGTTTTTTGTCGTTAATGGATTGTGTCGCGCGTAACTTGTAATCTGTATTACTTAAAAACACACATTAAAACTCGCTTGTAAAAGCATCATAAATGCTAGTTGTTGCTTAATTAAATTTTACAACGCGTAGTAAACGTTTACGTACCTTGTTAATCGTTTGAATACTTCACCAATTTGTACATTTTATTTTATTGACCAATAAAGACCAAGAAATTATTTGTAAACTTAATGACCGCTTCTTAGCTTTCGTTTTTAAAAAGCTGTAAAAGTTAAATTTGGTATGTAGATCTATTCACTTGAGTGAATCTTGAAAAAATGTTTTCTAAGACGCGTGTAGTCTGCCAACCCGCACTCGGCCAGCGTGGCAATCCATGGCCTTAAAATCCTTTCATTCTGACTGCAGATCCGTGTCCAACAATGCACGGACAAAAGTTTTGATTGTGATGTTTAACTTTTATAAGTATATTGGCACTTGGTGTTCCTATACTGTAATGTAAATGTAATTACAAAGTATATACATGTGTGACCACTCATAATACTCGTAAATCGGAAAAGTAGTATTAACATATTACATCACCTTATATCATCCCACTGTTGGACATAGACCTCTTGCGAATTGTGCCGTACGACTCGTTCACCACTGATTTCATTCGCTGCTGACAACGGCCTTACTAGAGTTTTAACATCAGATATCTACTATTTTAGTTTCCAAATCATCACTCTTTAAATGTATGTTCAAAATGTAGTAAAAATGAATGGCAGGTTTTTAAATGTTTTACATGTTTATTAATAGATATTCGTACATATAAGTATAAAGTGACGCATCAATATATAAATATCTATCATAAAAATATGCATTTGGATACTGAAAATAATAAACATATCTACGTCTATAGTTCAAGAGATATCGCAAGTATTAATTGGATATAGATTAAGTGCCTGAAATACAGGATATTGGCTACTAAGTTGGCTACAAATTTGTAGTACAATCGTTTGATCTAGTTTAGTTAATTTTCATATTTTTAGATGAAGACGTGTAAAATCTTTTACAGTCAAAAGTCCTATTTACTTAGCATACACGTACAAATTCAATGTTACTTTCATTAATATGTTCCGGTTATAAATGAAGTACGGAAAAAACAATCAGATGTGAGACATTCCGTTATTCTAAAAATTGAATGCAATCTATACTTTCTTACATCTAGACTTATGTAACATTCGAAATAGATTTTGAGTGTTATTTGAGCACAACGGACAACAGCATCGAATTTACAAAAACATATACAACATATATACAACAATATATACAATAATAATGTACAACATAAGAGTACAATAATAAAAGAAAAAAAAGAAACCTGACTATTGTGCTAATATATTTATATTTAGGTGTGTAAGTAAATTATCAGCCATCTGGTTACCATAGCCCTCTTGATGCTTGCTTTAGGATCAGATGGGCTTGAGTGGAGATGTCCTAAAATATTATTACAATATACAACATAACAATATACAATAATATTATACAACATAAGAGTATAGATAGCTTCTACAATATACTTTGTCCTCGTTCTAAGAGTACGTATAATATGTCAGTCGCCCGTCGACAATCGACACCTGTCGGGGATCGATACAGATGAGACGGTTTCTCTTAATTTAACTCGATCTGCTACGAGCGCTACGAAGACAGCTACGTACGCTACGAGTCTACGCTACGAAGGGAGCTACGTAGTTCTAAGTTATAGTTTTAAATGTCCAATGAAATATTATAGACATTTTTTATAAATACTTGGAAATTGAGTTGGATTTCTATAATCAATTTATTTATTGATTTCAGCTTTCTTAACGTACAAAATGTGGACTTATTAGTAAAGTACACTTTCTATCAGCCGACTTAAGGACATGCAGAGGTCTATTTTGGTAATAAGACAGACGGATCACCTCATGGTAAGTGGTAGCCGTCGCCAATGAAACTTTGCAACATCTTAGGAGTTTTTTAAGCGTTTTCGTCTTTTAAAGAGAGCTGTAGTACAATAATTAAAATAAACGCCAAAAAAAAATCCACTATAAAGTGAAAATAGTGTTTACAGTAATGACTTTTAACATATTTTGGTTAGTACACATAACAGAAGCGTGTTAAATGATCATAATCTCAAAAATTACATTGTGGAGCATTTATCCCGCTGTGCAGTGCGCTGGGATGGCGGGAATCGTGTGAAAAACGCCTCTTGTTCGCTGATAAACAGTGGAATGACTTGGCATCACGCGATCCGGATATTACACACTCCTGCACACTGTCTGTAACTGGGCACTGAGTGACATTACTCTGAATGATATTATCGATAAGTATGACGCCATTATATCTTTAATTTACGCTTACACGGGCAACACTATGGGTATTTATTTCAATTAAAAATATGGCCCAACGAATTTTAAGGCGATGATGGCGGTTATAAGCAGTTTAGTCCATCTGATTTTAATAATTTCCCTTGGAGCTCGGCTCTAAACAGATTTTTTTTTTCCTTACTTATTGAGTAACATGGTCCATAATTTTAAGGAATATAGATAATGGTTTCATTTCAAATATCTGATAAGTCTAAAACTGTTGCAAATTGCACGTGTAGCGAATGAGATTTCTACAAAGATACTGTTTGGTCAAAACTAACATCGTCCAGTATTAGTTTGTCTGGCCCAAGATAAATTCTTATTTAGGTATGTTTACTTAGTAACTAACGAAAAAGAAGAGTAAATAAGTCTCACGACCTGCTATTAAAGTAGGAAGCTGAAACCAGCAACGCGAAATATTCTTAGGAATTATAAAAATCTAAAGTTACCATCGGGGAGGCTTGACTGTCTGTTTTCTAAGTTGAGAATTTAAAAAAAAGATATCAGTAGGAGTATACAACATATATGAAATATCTCATAAATATTGCTGTAGGGTATTTAGCGGTGATAAATATATTGCAATAAATTCGGATCAAAACACTTGGCACTCAGTGCTGGAGTGATTCTATATTAATAATAACGTGAAATCACGCCTGCATTTCCCCAAAGGGCTAGACAGAGGAGTGTTGCATAATATTCCCAGAGTCTCTTGACGAGCGATTGCGCTTACGAACACCAATAGACAAAAGAGGCTGTGAAATAATAATAATATCAAATATGATTAAAAGGAAATGTCTCTGTTGGAAACATTACATATCTACTCGTACATTGTGAGACGGGGTTATATACTTGGGGAAATAGTTATGTGAGCGAGAAACAAGCCTGCTGAATTGGCTTGTTGACTCATCGAAGTTCGCGTCGGGGTCGCGAAAACCTGATTTTATTTGGAGCCAAGAGTCAGTGCGACATAACACGTGATTGAAAGCGAATAGGTGCTTAGGAGACGCGCGCGTTACGTCTCAGGCCAGTTAATTATTCCGTTAATACTTCCGTTAGATAAAACTACGACAAAATCTGCATGTATTAAAAATAAACTCATACCCTATCTAAGAATTGAATTGGAATAGGTTGTTGCATTTGCAGAATCCTAGTAGGTAATATTATAAACGTTAGTGGTGAAACGTGGGAGGGCACGGCACTCCTCTGCCTACCTCAACGGGGAGATACAGGCGTGATGTTACTTTCAGTAATCTTATATTTATATCAAGCTTATATACTATAATAGGTAATGAATAACTATTCGACAGGCGGCGGAACCCAAAGCAGACTCAAAAGAACCTGTGTCGATAAGTAATAAGTATACGCGTTAATATACTGTCACACAGACATTTTATTTATTTTTTTAAACCCACACACAGAACAAACATCACGTTCACCACAGAAATATTTGACCTGATAGGAAATCGAACATACAAGCTTCGAAGGTCAGTAATTAGTGGACCGCTGGGCCAGTTGATTACTTAAGAAACATCTACTCGTACTTTAAACTTGTATATTATTTGCAAGGCCGACTAAATACCTGGAGATTGATTAAATTATTGACTCTATTTATTTACACACTAGGGAAATGTTTCATCGTATTATCGTATCTTATAAAAAAATTGTCGCTTATGACCCCGCATACAACAGGCTAGTCCTTTTCTTATTATTATTCAGTAAAATATCCTATTACACTTAAAAAAACGTATATCGTAGTACGAAATCATTGTACGAAAATATAAAATAAGAATAAAGAGAAAGATTTCCCTGAGTTTCTCACCGGTTCTTTCCCGTTGTGGGCGCGCTCCGACCCGGTAGTACCTACATCAAGAAAAAACGTATAATTTGACAATTCGTAAGTGCCCCCGCAGGCCTATACAATATAAATGTATTTCATTTTATTTGGCTGTTCCGTTGGTCGAGTGCTTGCAAGCGTGACTACTGATTCAGAGGTAGCGGGTTCGATCCCCGTTCGTATCGCAGCCGTTCGAACGACGAGCTAGTTTAAAAAGACTAATTAGTTAATTGTACTGCTGTTTACCATAGCGAAATTCATGAATTTCAGTGAATACTGCGGAGTCTTTGTTATTCCCCGTTACTGGTACAAAAAACAAAGAAACAAATTCGATTTATCTCATTTATTCACGATGTAATGTAACTCCTGACTTCTCAATGTCAAAGCTAAGATGTATTGTTATAGGAACCTTTGAGCGCTAAGAAGTTACGTTACATTAACTTAGAAAGAGTCTAACCTTGAAGAAGCAAGGAAAGCATTTCCATACAATAATAAAAAAAGTATATAATGTAGTTATGTGTGTACTTTATTAGCCCTAAGGTTACCATAACATAAGCTCTCTTGATGCTTACTTTGGTGTCAGACGGTCGAGTGTGGAGATGTCCCAAGATATATAGTTACTTTTAATGTTATTAGAACATGATGTCATAGAGGGAACTACCTTGTATGACTAGTACGTGACTTGAAAGTACATGATAACTGTTATAAATGCACATAGCTGCGTAAGGAGACGGTTAGCAACATACGAGTATATTAATATTAAGATATATGTATATATTTGCTTTATAGCGGGCTTTTTTTACACATTTTTTTATGGCGTGACAAACAGGCAGATATCAGAAGATCAGAGGAGTTACAATTATGTTGTATACTTTGTCAGACACTGTACTCCAATATTCCTTTTGTACATCATTCTATGCAATGTATGTACTTTATTCTATCGTTAAGTGGTGCTCTAATATATAGGCTTCGGCTTAGTTTAGGTGCCAGATTGTTCACAAATTACACTACAAGGATTCCGAACTGCATCTATATTACCTTTACGAAGGTTCCTACCTGCCGCTCTTGTTCACTTGTTCACTTACATTAGGATTTTTTGCCCCAATTGGCAAAATGGTTATCCCATTCTGAGCATGTGGGTCAGGTATTGTCGATTACACTGACTTGGAAATCCAATTTCTCTCAATAATACAATTGCGACCAAATTTGCTAATTTTTCAAACAGACAAAACGACCTACATGACAATCAAGTTATAGAGGTACCCGGGACGAAGACGTGAGTTGATTGAAAACGGTAATTATCTCTGGCTTCGGTTCTTGCCCGAAGCCTGAATTTCGCTTAGCAATCGAATTTTAATTTTTTGCTCCTTCTCGATATGTTAGCCGGGCGGCCCTACCCTTTTTACTTTTTCCTTTGAGATCGAAGATACGTTTTAATTAGCGACATTTGTAAGAGCGTCCGTTTTTGTTCTTTTACGGATTATATTTCAGTTTCGGTAAAAGTTTCTAGCCTTTTCTTAAAGGCATCGAAGGCGTATTTTTTTACAAAATTGTAATAATACAGGAAACTTTAGAGGAGTCTATAAAAAGAAATACACAAGTTGTTATGGATGCAAGAATCCGTTGACTCATCCTTTATTAAATTTGAAAATTTGTAAGAGTTGGTACGATAATTTTGTGTTCTTATTAAAAATAGATAACATTTTTGATAGCTGGTTATGTTTTCCACCTGGAGGGTCCATTCCGACATTTTAGATTCTGGGTACTGGATTCTCTCTCATGTTACTGGGATATGCGAGTATATACGATTTTGTTTGTACATACGAGTACATATTACGACTGTATGTACATGCTTATATATACTTGTGTATATATAAACGAACAATATTTAAAACGATTCTTAATGACAATTATTTAGTAATATAATAAAATTAAGGTTATATCTGTCATAGCATTTTCGTTATGTGTGTCGCAAATTGAGTCACACTTTTTCTTGAATGAACAGAATTGGGAGCGTAACGGAATATGAATTACATATTAACAGACTAGATATTTTATATAATATCGCTGTATTAAGTTCACAAACATTATTTAACATTAACATCGTCATTAATATGAGCCTTTTTTTCGTTTCGCCGTTGGACACGGGCCTCCTTTCGGATTGTACGAGTAAAAGAGACAGCCAATGTCTGCCACGCTGTCCGTCAGCGGGGAACGAGTGTGTGCCCATTGAGTTACGAAGCATTAAAGTTTACTGCAGCAATCAAGATATTAATCTGTATGTCGATCTATGGCCATGCCATTAGACTAATACTCCATCGTTGGACTTAAGTGTCCCCCAAAGTACGTCACAAAACAAATAGGCCTTTATTGTATTATAAAATAGTGAAATGTGTATCCTGTTTCGACATTAAACATATCAGTCGAGTTAACTATCCACTGGGCCAATACGTCCGTCAAATATGCAGTTGTATAAGCATAATGAAGGTATATCACCATAAACATACGGTAAATTAAACTCGACCGAAATGTGACATAAACACATTTCAATGTGATTTAAATCAAAATGAAAATCAATCACTGCTCCATATTTATCGGTGAACATTACGTGAATTGTATTTTGAGGGAGTTCTTGATTTCGCTACTTTATACCCAATGTACTTAATATTGAAATGAATAAAGTAAACGGGTACTATTTCACTGATAAGCTCAAATACAAGATTTGCATTCAAAACAGTTTTCCCGTAACAGCCACCTTACGGGCCCTTACCGTCTATTTCCTGTGGTATGTACATAATGGAGGACATAGTCACATTGATTGAGATTGAAATATCGAAAATAAAAATGCTGGCAGATTTATACCTATATGTATAAGCTATAATAAAATATCTCTAGCTGCCAGATATAGGTCTGCCCACAAAGCGGCGCCAAAATTATTCCACGTCGTAATATCACAATAGAAACTCACGGGCTACAGAGAGCAAATGTATCAATCATTACCAGCTCCCAACTGTCGAATAACTCTATATGATGTGCTATACTAGTTGCTGATGTGTACCCACTACACGTAACATGTAACATCACGCTGGTAATCTCTGAAAAGGTAGGCAGTAGAATATAGTACCCTTTCACGTTTCAACTGTTACGTAGACGTCCCCCTATGAATTAGGTGGTGAGTCTATTGCCACATTTCACATATCCAGTCTCCGAAGTACTACTAGAAAATATAAGTTTTAAAAATCGAATGTTACCCGACTCGGGATTTTAACCCAAGACCTCTGCCGATCGGCAGTCGTGCTTGCAACCAGCATGTTCCAGGCGGTAAATTTAATTGTACTTAAATCACTTAAATCACTATTGTACCCACTATTTAACACAGTCAGCCCACTCAAACGCCCACGCGCCTGTTGAAAGAAACTTATATGAAGTACGTACAACGTGTAACTCTCACTCTACTGCTTATGCCTTCGTGGAGTTATTTAAATATTTGCAAAGGTAGCCTCAAATTATAAAAAGGGAAGGCACCTTTAAAGTGGGAGAGGGAAGTGGCATTCGTACTAGTTTACGGGTGTGTTAATTAGCAACCTTTTTCACGACACTCATGCTAGATTTGCTGCGATATATTACCCATGACGTACAAAGGTGTTAAGTATTTCTTTACACTGCACAAATAGAAGAATGTGAAATCTCGGATAGGATTGAAATGTTGGTAACTCTTCTTTTTTTAATATATATTCAGCCTGGCGAACAGACAGACGGGCCACCTGATGGTAAGTGGTCACCGTCGCCTATGAACATTCGCAACACCCGAGGGGTAGCCAATGCCTTGCCGGCTTTGAAGGAGAGCTCTCATTGCGTTTTTCTTGAAGAACCCCATGTCAGCGCGCTCCGGGAAAGCCTCTTCGATGTTAGTTGCACCATAAAGGAATCTCTGGCATGACACAGATATTATTATGTTATTGCGGTTTATAGTAAAGCATAATTAATCCAATTACGTATGTTCTAATGAATTATGTATTGCAGTAATTGCGTCGCGTTTAGTCGATATTTTAACACGCGGGTTTGTTTGTAGTATAACGAGTAATTTAAATTAGTGGTTGTTGAATGCTGATAATAATATTACAATAATTTAAGCTGTAGACATTTGGTATTTTATGAATGCACTGAAACTGCGGTTCAGTTAGCTGAACACGCGCATCAGGTCCTTGCGCCGAATTTGTGGCCGTTATGAAGTGAAATATTTGAAAATTATCATTCCTCCATCCACATAATTATGTTCAAAATAATATTGCTTATATTTCCCAATAATTGAAAACAGATTTAATTACATATGAAAATGGAAAAACATACAATTTTTGCCGTAAAACTGTGGTGAATTAAGATTGTCTTGTACAGTATCGCAGTTTTGAAATAAAGACATTTGGAATGTGATGAACTTTTATTGACTGGTTATTATGCTTATTGAGTTTTGCCCCGCTTGAGACAGACATGTACTCGTACCTACGGTTTCCAAGAACACAGTCAATATTACAAAATAGCGTCAAAATCTTCGAGACGGCATTATTGTGTCCGTTCCTTTGATGCAATAGATCGCTGACCGCAAATTGCTTTGAAGAGTTCAGTGTGGCACTGAAAACGATCTCCGCCTGAATCGTTATTCCGCTGCTGTCCGCGCTCCGAAAGGATTTCGACGTAATACATGCCATTATGCTCAATGCGAATTTCTTGATACGTACAAGCTGGGGACAGTTACCAGACGCGCTCACGACACAGTCGATCGTTACATTTACGCCTTAACATTTTACTCGTTTCTTTCTTATTTATGACTGTGCCTTGTGACTGTAATGCTAATCAACCCAAGCTCCTAGTGACAGTATGTACCTACTCGTAATTGGAAGCAAATGTTTATGCGCATTAAACGAGCAAACCCTATTAAGAAGGAAAATGTTTACAAGAAAATATAATACTGGTTCTCATATTATTACATCCTTCATTTAGTTTCAATATTAATATTATAGACATATATTGTTTAAAAAAAATAATTGTATTAAATAGACCTGCGATAAAATTAAAAATAATACGCGTAGACCATTCTTTTAAAATAATTTTTAATAGTACTCATCTATATTTTTCTTATCAAATATACGTGTATCCATTATGAATGTTTATACGACAATTTTTGGTTATATTTGTTGACCTTTATTGTACAATAAAAATACAAAACGGGCTTGCCATCTAACGAACACAGTCGGCAAGACTGGTGTCTCAGCTCACATCGACCACTGAAAGGTTGCCAGTTGCACCCCAAATTGTGTTTTACTAGGCATTTCATATATGTAAATGCATAGAATATAACGGTGACGAAAAATATTGTGAGAAAACCTGCAAACCTTAGAATTCTCCATAATATTCCCTAAGACCTAATATGTAGAAATATTAACACACACTTAATCAGCGTGGCAAATTACTTTACATTTTGACACCAGACCAGTGTCGATAAAAGGATTGATGATGATGACGAGATTGGCTATGCAGGGTTGCATTGCAATGGCTACTTGTGGCTACTGGCGGCTACTGGCCGCTACTGGCCGTTACTGGCCGCTACTGCTACTACATTACATTACTACTAAACATAGCAAATGTTACTGTTCTATGTACGACAATGTAACAACTGTTACCATGATACGATTGTTGTTGAATAATCAGCAGCACTGTCGCCTAGATCTACCAAAAACTTCTTTACTGTTACACAGAAGTTTGTGTAACATTGCAAAATTGTAGAACACAGTGGGAAAATAAAGAAAATTGTTCATCATGTGCAACTTGAACATTTTGACTAAAAATGAGCGTTGTTTGATGCGTCGGTCTCTTTTGATGCGGATAACTTTGAAGGAGTTTGTTTATATTACGGTATATAAATGTCTCTAGAGCGGTTTTCCCTTCAAGCATAAATTCTTTCCTTATACCTTATAACATCTTGTCGTTTATTTATATATCGCTATGCCGACGCTCAAGTCAGGTTAGTTACCAATATTTTCCTTGTTATTATGATACAGATAATATTTCTGCTCTTTGTTTTATATAAAAACATATTATTCAATTCTCTTCCGACGTAATCCTCATATAAATTAGTTATACAGTCGAATGTGTCACATTACACAAAGTCTTTATGTACTATTGGGGTATGCAGACCGTGATATTTGTTCTGTAATAGGTTCATCTATTAAACATTTTATTTTTTAGTACTACTGCTAAAACGGCGCCGTTCGGATACGAAGAGGGAGATGAATGTTGAACAAGCATGTTAGGTCTGCAAGGAGAGAAATACTAACGTTTACACGTGTAACGTTTACATTGTAAATGATTCATTTAGTTGCGAATTATACTGAGGGTAATTTATAATTTTGGAGTATTCAATTAACTTTCAGCGACAAGAGACCCGTATTCCAACAGTGTAACGACAAAAAAGGTCAAAAAAAAACCTTAAAAAGTTACAATCATGGTTGTTAGTTACGTAGCTATATGGAGCATGTGACAGCTGTTAATAGACCATGTTTATTGCTGCCTGCCGGATCACATCTACAAAACATGTCCTAATATATTAATAAGTTATCTTCCTTGATAATGATAATATATATTTCGTACTCACGTCGGATGTTAAGCTGGAAACTACATTACGCCGATATAAAGTATGATCGCGGAACTTTTATAATGGGAATCGATGAAACCGCCCCCCGGGGACAAAGTCGATGACATCGGTACATATTCGATATTACATTGCTCTCGCTATCTACCCTACGACAGACCACTCGGTAGCGAATAGACTACCACTAAGACTGTGTTCACAGTCATCACAGAAGAAGCTTATTTACATTGACAGCTTACAATCATGTTTTTGTTTATTGTGCTCACACCTTAATGGGTATCAAAATTGTGTGGATCCAAAAATTGCTTCAAATGATGTAATTTGTTTTGGGTTTAATTTAATAAATTTAATAGAAACTCTTGGAGAACAAGAATACATAGCATACAAGGTTCATGAAGGTAACTCATCCTTTAGATTTGTGGGATCAGAATAGTTTTGATAGAACGTGTGTGCCGAGCTTATCATAAGTGACCGGACTTAAACTTGTGATGTGCATTGTTTGTTCGACTGTATCATCGCGGTCATTCTACAAATGTAGAAAGGTTGCCACCGGGGTCAACAGCGTCATACTAAAGAGCACAGTATGAACACGCCCTATGTAACCTCATTATTTTTCTCAAGAGTGTTGTCTAGCAAAAACTGATAGATAATGATGACCCTTATCATTACATAATATAGTATATTTATTATTTAATACGCAGAGGACTCTTGGCTCACAATATTCTTAGTTGTAAAATATACATACACTAGCTTTTGTCCGCGGCTTCACCCGCGTGGAATTTGGTCTTTCGGATAAAGTTTCGTGATAGCCCATTTTGAATAAATCGTACTATCCTACTAATAAGGAATGTGAAATTAGTTAGTAGGTAAACTCATAGTAGGCGCTCAATGGTGCTCCATTCAGGTCAAACTTACCGTGATAACTATTAAAGTATACGTCCAATTTATTTAGTGTCAGACACAAAGTTTATCTACATTAAATACTAAAACAAACAATTGTAGTAATTTTAATAAAAAAATTAGATTTATTGGAAAATGTACATTGTAAAAAAATATCCAATTTAATTGTATTTACAGCGTACATTATCTTCGTGTAACTCTTACGGTTGTGGCAACGCACGTCAAGATAAATCTCAGAGGGCAAGACTTTTTCCACTATATTATGGCCAAATTATAGAAAATCTTTATAAATTTTTTGACTGCCTCGTTGGTCGTGTTGGTTGCAAGTGCGACTGCCGAACCTGGGTTTGATTCCCGGGTCGGGCACTACTAAATTTTCTAACTTAGATTTTCTAGTAGTGGCTCGGAGTCTGGATATGTGCCCGG
>DWDV01001582.1:0-12934 GCA_018245615.1 Mimoniades ocyalus | reverse complement strand
CCACCTATTCCATAGTGGGACGTAAACGTAACCGGTGAAACGTGGAAGTGTTCTGCATTCCTCTGCCTACCTCTTCGGGGATTAGCATGCCTACATTAGCATGGCTGAATGGCTTGGCCGTCGAAGAACACCAACATATTGGGTGTGAGATGTGTTCCGTGATGCTGAACCTGTGTGCCCAGCGTGACGATTATGGGTAAGAACCTCTCTAGGAGAGTCTATGCCCAACAGTGGGCGGAGACAACCCTATGATGGTCATGCTTATTATGAATATTATTATTGATATATGTATATAATAAGATTTATCGAGTAAACACACTAGTTGTGATATTCTAAAAACATCCCTTGACTAGTGTCGAAGACATACAGTAATAAAAAATTCGTAAATTCAAAATATAAAACAGCGTCGTTGCTTATTTCAGTTTTCTGAGACCACAAGAAATAATTTTTAGTAGTACAGAGATGAATCGTATCCCGTGAGCCGGCGAAAGTTAGACATAAATTAAAAACAAGGAAACTTTTGCATTTACAACTTTATAACTTTACCTCATTAATGTATAATTTAAAGCTTTTAGCGCCGGAGCTTTTAGTATCCGCTAATTGCGGACTCTGCTATTGTCTCACTTAAATGCATTTTGAAGGACATTTGCTGTGACAAAGTACACTTAATAAAGATGGAGCAGATATACGTGTGTATTGGAAACACGAGCAAGAAATCCAGCTACGTAAAATTGGGAGTGTTCTGCATTCCTCTGCCTACCTCTTCGGGGATTACAGGCGTGAAGTTACGTTTACGTAAAATTCATACTCATCTTCCTAGTTTAATTAATTGTAAACTAATATGTGATTTTCTTTCGAAAGTATAGAAGTTTTGGTACAGAAAGTTTTGTTATGCTTATTAAAATTCAGTACAATTTTGACTGTCTTCGCAGGTCAGATTCTTAAGCTCTCTAATTGGTTTGGTGCATGACATTTGTAGGTATAAGTTTTTGTAGGATGTTACATATTTGGGTTCATTTCGTTTAAAATATACCTATATGTTCATTTTATATATTGTTATACATTAAAAAGTATATTAAAAATAAGTGATCATATAATAACAATGACATTTGAGTAATCACACTCAACAAAATCAAAAAAAAATTACTTTTATATGATGGATTAAAAATAGTCAAACTTGTTTCTCTACATGCGATCAAAATTTCATATTTTTATGATTGGTTTTATGGAATTTTTAAGAAGGGAAATGATATAATTGTCGAATATTTGAATTTTGGACTGTGACCTCTGGCGATAACGGTAAACATTAACTTTATGAAATATCTCCATGAAGCTGTAAAACCCATATTAGAATTATAACTGGATTTTTGGACAATAAATTTTTATATCCAATTTTATGGCGAGTCGTGAAAATTCACCTCACGAATATAAAAAAACTTTTCTAATATAAACTTCGACATACGCCAATATCTCTAGACACATACATACGTGCGATACATACGTTCAGTTTCAAAAACCTGTAAATGCAAATAGCAGGGCGGAAGGAAACTCATCCCTGAAACGCTTAAGGGAAACCGTGCTGAATAGCTGCAATAAAATCGTCAATAACCATTGTGGTTAGTGTCGTTTCGCGCGTTGTTTCAGAAATCGCTGCAATCATTGCTGAGATCACTTACAACGACTCAGGGCATTAAGTGGGGGCTGTCAGGGCGCCTCGCACGTTGGCCTCCGCTCTGCTGCGCCACCCAGGGTAACTCGCGCACATATGCCGTATAACACCTCACAACTGTTTAGAGGTTTAATAGATCCGAGAAAATTTATATAATTTTTTATTTTATTTTATTGTAATCCACGAAGGATAAGCGTAATTGATATCCGATGCATTCTGCCTACTCGGCGGGAAACTTAGTGTAGCGTTATAATTAAAATACAAATAAAAATGAAATAACGCGTCCTTGTATAAAATCCCCGCGTTATATTGCCATTAATCATTATATCCGTTGTTTTTCTCAAAATAAAGATGTGTTAATCCTGTAAAACAGATTCCGGTGCTTCATATCCTGGTCTGTATGTCTACATATACATATTACCCGCAACGGAATACAACGAAGCTGTTTGAATTAAAAATATATTCACGTGTTCAAATAAGACCTCAACTTTTTCATTTGCAAAAGGTGCTTTCTTCGGCAAAAGAAAAGTTAAAATGTTTTTCTTTAATTAAACATTTGCTTAGGCGGAGCAGTCAGCGCGGCGGTCTAGTCTCTTTGAATGCGCTAAGACTTCGGTTAATTAAAATGCAAATTGCTTTCCAGTGTACAGATATCTACAGTTTATATTGAACTGAAAAATTATTGTAATATTATGACGATTAAATTGTAATTTATAGTTATTTATAATATACTATGATACTATACTGTCTAATTACATAACTGCCTCGTTAGTCAAGTGGATGCAATCGCTATTGCTGACCGAGAGGTCCTTGGGTCGATGCCGGAATGCGAATTTTTGTAACTTTGATTTTCTATTAGAAAATTCTAATAGTGGCTGGGGTTCTGTGCTTTGTCTGGTGTGTAGCAATAGATTCTCCCCCTATTCCATACAGGCGAGATGTTACGTATTTGTAATATATTTATTTGAATACGTAACGTTACGCTTATAATCCCCGAAGAGAGAGGCAGAGGAGTGTATCAGTGTATTACACTCTCACTTTTCATAACTTACATTTCCGTCCCATTATGGCATAGGTGAGACGATTGCCACACACCGGACACAAATTCTAACTGCGACGCACTACTAGGATTTCAAGTTAGAAAACAGAATAATACCCGATCCGAAGATCGAACCCAGGACCTGTCGAACTATAGTCGATCTTGCAATCACTCCACCAACAAAGCAGGCAATATTTTTGTGTAAAATTCTATAACGGACGAACAAGAGATGAAAAAATTTATACGAAATATTTAGTTTGCCGGACGAATGAATTCGCTGCTCATAACTAGCATCGTATATAATTTTAGTAAGAACCGTTACTTCTTCATTCTATCAACACTGTATTCATCAAGCTAACAAAATTACATGTCAAAGGAAACACCAGGGAATTATATAGAAAGTCCAAGTGTGTAATAACAGCGCAGGCCCGTCACTCCAATCACCTTCCTTTGAGCCCCAACTACGGTCTAACTCCAGTTTTCCCAAAAGGACAGCTCCACAAACAAATGCTTTGCCCCAAAGTAGGTCTTTGCTTTTGGCTCACAAATTGTTTTGTGACTGTGTTTGCGTTAGAATAGCCGAATTAGTAAGTCCTTTTGCGTACAATGTTAGTTTGCGACATTATAAAGTCGGCTGAGGCTGTGCTGGCCGGCCCACAGAGAGTTACATCAGGAACAATGCGCTGTGAGTGGTAGTATGTGGCTTTTAATTATTTTTTTTATTAATATTTTATAAACGGGCTACTGATAGGGGCAGACCATGTATTTTAATGTATAAAAAATAATGTACGATTATATATTTAAAAGGATTTTTAAAATGATTTTGCGTTTGTATATTAATTACGATTGCAGTAGTCAGTTAACCAGCCACGTCACCCCAATCACGACCCTTTGTCCACCAATTGGGGAGTTACTCCAGTTTTCCCATAAGGACAGTTCCATAAACAAATCCTTTCCCCTACAGCAGGTCGTCGCGTTTGCAGTACAAACTGTTTTTGTTTGTACTACAATATGTGGTTTACTTATGACTTTGCCTTATGTGGTTTACTTATGAATTGAATTCAAATTGTAAATACTATGTATAATTTATTATGCAAAAGTATAAAAGCCCTTTCACTTGTTTTATTATCATCTTATTAAAATAAATTTAGCTACCCAGCTCTCGAAAACTAGAAGTAATATAATCATAATATTATTAATTGATTCCTATTGTATGCAGGAAAAATGTTTATGTAAATTCACTAAAACGATCTACGGTCTACGATTCACATTCAACTCGTACTTGATTTTTTTTCCGGTAGTACAAAATAAAATCAAGAGCAAAATATTAATGCTTAATGTTAAACAACGCAAGCGCTGAGCACGTTAAGTAATATTCATACCATTTCAATAAACAAGTTAAAGACTACGCAACATAACAATAATATTACTTCGCGGCCGCATATGGAGCATAATCTTTCCCCTTTCCCATTTTCAATTCCCTTTAATCCTTGGCTACGAGGCTACGTATTGGAATACGGCTACGTTGTAACCTCACTTTGCAAGATCATAGAATTTCCATAGCCACAGAATATACATTTTCCGAACGTTATTAGGGATCCAATTCCCTTGCCGCTTCTCCGTATACATACTTCTATGTGTGCGATCGAAATATTACTGAAGTATGTATAAAAGGATATGATAGTGCGTAATACTAGTTTTAATTTATTTTGGTGTTGGTTATTTGCCTTGCAGTGGCAGTTAAGGGCTTCACCTCCTATGTTGTAGATAGTAGGTTTGAGCCTCAGTCAGGAAAATGTATTTGTGTGATATGAGTCTGAATATTCGTTATTCTTAGATTAAAATAAATATACATATATTAAAGCTTGCGTCGTTGGTCGTGTTGGTTGCATGTACGACTGCCGATTGGGTGGTCCTGGTTTCAATTCGTTTGTCGGGCACTACGAAATTTTTCTAATTTAGATTTTCTAGTAGTGGCTCGGAGTCTGGATATGTGCCCAGTATATGGCAATAGGCTATTCCATCGTGGGACTTAAAAGTAACTGGTGGAACGTGGGAGTGTTCTAGATTCCTCTGCCTACCTCTTCGGGGATTACAGGCGTGATGTTACTCTACAATTGATTTCATTATCTATTTCAATATCGACCACTCAACGTTTTTGAGACATCTAATGAAAGACAACATGAAAATGATAACATATAATTACATTACCAGAGAATAAAAAACTTTCTTCATTTAATAATGTATCCATGTAACACCCTTCCTCATTTTATATTTTTTAAAGATTCCTAAAAAGCTGATAAATTGATGCTTACTAAACCGAAAAATCTAGTTGATGTCATGTTGTAACTTGTCGATGTCATATTATAACTTGTCTCTGGAAAAAAACTTCTCTAATATATAAAAAATTTGAAAAGTATCTAGGTACATACTAGGTAGATATGGCTTTGTAAAATGAAATACGAAATTGATGATCAGATAGATTCTGTTGGTACACATTAATGTATACCGTTAACCGATAGACAGGACATTGATCATTTCGTATTTACCGTAGAAATAAAAAATGAAGTAAAAAAATTAGTCTCCTTGAAACTGAAAATATTCATCCCCGATGATCTCAATGCTTCAGGAGCACAGTAAAATAACACAAAAGCCGTCAAGTCGCAGGCAGATTGCATTTTCTGCTTCGGATTTAATATCTCTCAAATGATACAACATTGTAAAACTGGTTTTATCTTGTCAACCCGCATTTGGCCAGTGTGACGGACTATGACCTCAACACTTTTCATTCTGAGAAGAGACATCTGTGCAACAGCGCAGCGATAAAAGGCTTGTAATCGTTGTTGATGATGATGTGGTTTTAATATAATAAAGTCAATTAAATATGCTACACACAAAAATTTTTTTTAGAATGAATACCCATCGTAATTTCGTGTTTCAATAAAATAAATGGTTAGTAGAAATTTTATAGGATATGAAGGTGATACGCAAAAATGAGAGAAACTTGAAAAATTCTCAAAGATCGCCTTTACACCTCATCGAGGGCCTTAAAGGTGAATTAGAAACATCGACGGGTGGACCGCTAATTGATATCCCCATTACTTCCTCCACATTGAAGTGCGTGGTGGAGTGTGCTCCAGACGATTAAAAAAATATTCGTTATTGTGATGAAATAAATGAACTCTCTGTCTATATCGGACATTGTTTAGATTCTTCTCTATATGGACAGGCCTGGAACATATGTACATGTGTAGATACTATGTTCAGCTGGAAACTGGTGCTGCTTGCAACATCGATACCCTTAAGAAACACAAAAAAGTACACAAGAATTTTCATCTAAAAGCCCGTAAAAACTCAGACCGTAAAAGCCCGGAGTTATTCCACGAAGTTGAGCGTTTCATCATCACCTAACGCTACCCAGTATAGTCGGTCCCTAATTATAACAAATATTACATTTAATTGTAGTTACCTGATCTTGAGGTTCCATCGCGAACTTCTGCTCATGGTAGCCGACACTCACACCGAACACACAACACAGCACCCCCACACACTGCCAAGTCCGCAAAAGCAGAAACAATGGTTTGACACACCTACTACTTATTTTTAATCTACATCTGTAACTCAACATTTTGTCTATGCTACTTCCATAAGCCCATCGGTATTTCCGGTATCTATTTCGTTCATTCACATCGTACCGGACGCCTAACGTCCCTTATTTGTTGAACGCAAGCCGGGTGCTATTTTCGAACGCACGTTGAACGTAAACTCCATATTTGAAGTTATTTTTAGAGTGTGTTAATGAACGAATGATAAATTGTTTCTGTTTGATTTATTTGTTCTTGAGCGAGTTCGACGACGCTTCGAGAATCTGAAACAAAAAAGGTAGGGGTTAGAAATTTTAATACAGTTTGCGGTAGATAATATAGAAGTTGATGGATGCCCATTTAAGTATTCTATAGCGGGTTAAAATCAACAATGCTGTCAGCTTATCCATCATGAATAATATTATTAATATCAGTAATCTACGAGTATCTACTGATATTTTTATGTAATAAAAATAGTCTCCGCCACGAACTCGCTGAATATGGGTGGGAGCTCATTTAGAAATACCTCATGAAGGCCCGAAAATAGTCGGGCCATCCCGAAAGAATATATGTAAGGTAAGCCGTTACATATATCGTAAATAAATAGATAAATAAATAATACCAAATATAACCTTGAAATAAAAATAATACCAATATTTATTGCAATTCAATCACGTAATAATTAAACAGAACAAATATATGGAAGATGAATATTATCTTTTCAACGGTTAAATTTATTCGAAAGCCGGAGTAAACTTAAACAAAAACCTTAAAGTTAACGTAAAAATATATTGTGGATGACATCTTTTTATCATCGGACACAAATCGTTAGCTCTTATACATATATAACGACAACGAACGAACCATAATCTTAGAAGGTACCCTGTAGTTTTATGTACTCATAAAGGAAAGTATAATTTACGACGTAGAAAAATTGAAAAGGCAAATTTGGGCGCACATAAATCATTAATACCTACCTACTTCTTAATGACCAACCTTAATACATTTGTATCTTAATTATCACATTAAAGATATGTTTTTTCATTAATTCGTTGTTAATACTCGTAGTTAATACAAGTAGGATGGTGATAAATCATTAATCTTCTTTCCCTTCAAAAGTCTCGCTAAACTTTTAAAATAAACTAAAATCTCAAGTGCACAAGCAAACTTGGCAATAATTAATTCTAAGTGGCGAAGTTCCAAGAACTTTATTCCATGACCTTACATGTTACAGACTCGTTAGCCTCAAAAAATCATTACAATTAATATCTAAGTAATTATTTTACGAACAGTAATAAGGAATAAGTATAAAAATCAACTAGTCCACACTCAACAAGATAAAAAAAAAATTAATACATTGCCTTACAGTGCCCGACCCAGGAATTGAACCCAGGACATCCCGATCGGCCGTCGCACTTGCAACCAACACGACTAACGAGGCAGTCAACAAGGTAGATATTGTTGAAATATAAACACTTGCAACATAATCTCTAGGGTTAAGTCATTTGACCTCACGAGGTCTTGTTACGGGTTGGATAAATTACCATAAACTGCAGAGACCAAACTTCCGGGTGGTGTGAAAACCCCTTAACGCATGCGGGTGTGTGGTCACTCTAATCAGCGGTGGTCAATAAAAGGTGCTCTGAAGGCCAACTAGGTATAATCCAATGAGAAATTTAATAGCTACTAAGAAGCCTCATAAACATACTAATGAAGCGACTATTTCTATAAAACGCGGTTATAAAATTTACTTAGCATAACAAACAAACCGAAAAACACAATTATGAAGTATGTAATAAAACTGTTCACAAGAAATGAAATATGAACATAACTTATTACTATTACTAATGTATATGTTTTAAATATATTTAACCACAATTAGTAATGCATTGTATTTTCCAATTTTAGAGTTTAGGTATTGACTAACATTTGGTTTTCAAAATATTCTTACTTATACATAATATCATAGATACATTTAAATAAAGGGACAATTTTGAGAATTTGAAACGGAGCTCAGTTTAAAATTTTAATGCTTGTATCTGACTTAAGCTCAAAGTCAAATAACACTCATTAAAGTTTAGACATATCTTCAAAAAGGACGAGTAAAATCTAATAACGCTTTCAATAGACGCATGACAGTATTATCAAAAGTTCTCCATGAAGCCTACGTAAATTTTCATTAAATGTCTTAAATAAACGTAAATTTAGTTCGTAAACGTAACTGGTGAAACGTGGGAGTGTACTACACTATTATATCTACGCATTACATTACATTACAGGACCGAATTTTGGGTTACATTTTCATGTTGGACCTTAAAATAAACAACTTAGGTACTCGTTTCAAATGCAATTGTTTAAGTAACACAAGACAACAGCAAACACCATCCAGAACATATATCTACATATGTACATATAACAAAGTAAAAGAAAATCGGAATTTTATATATATTTTTTAGAGAATACAAACAGTTGTCTTATGTAAACTCTATTTAGCTAAATTATGAATGAAATGTAATTTTAACTCTAGGTCCACGTCAAATGTACGCAAGGTTTACACTTCTGATATAGGTAATAATGTGCCTTTGAAATCTAGCTCGGTCAGATGAACACATAAAACTCAGTACCCACAAATTTACATAAACTCCAGAGCGAGAAATATGCGATACTGGCCATAAACTTAATATTCATACTTTTAATAACTAAAATATACTCTAGTAGGTATATTAAATTTGATTGGAGCGTTCCACAGGATTTAGACATTATTGATAAATTATCGTAAGGAAACCTGCGAATAAATAAATAACTTAATCTGAGTTGTGGCCCATGTCTAACTGTAAAAGAATAAAAAGCTTATGATGATACAGTATTTAATAAAGCGTAATATCATGCCTGTATTTCCAGAAGAGGTAGGCAGAGGAATGTAGTACACTCAAATGTTTCACCAGTTACGTTTACGTCCCAATATGGAATAGGTGGAGAGTCCATTGCCATACACCGGGCCTACATTCAGACTCCGAGCTACTACTAGAAAATCTAAGTTTTAGAAATATTCTATAGTGCCCGACCCGGGATAAGAGCCCAGAACCTCTCGCCCGATAGTCGCGCTTGCAAGCAACACAACAACGTTGCAGTTAATTTAATAAAACATTTGCCATAAACATCAAAATAAACATTATAACCGATATTAATATCCTTTATGAACATTCATTGCATTAATAGAAATCACTTCCTGCTCTCGTTTTATTTGCGCATTGGAAAGTCATTTTAATAATAATAATTGTAATTACGGCACCCATTTCATTTGACACCAACGCACTTATTAAGATTATTAAAATAATTCACCGGATGAGAGAAGCAATAATTAAGTGGATGCAGATACAATTATCATAGAACTGAGCGATGTCAGCGCGGATCATTTGAATCTACATCCCTTTGGTGAAATAATAATTTCCTAACGCCTTACCAATCGAAGGTAAGCGATACGCGAATTATTTTAACTACTTGACGTATTTCATCATCTATAATTACTTAATAACCAGTATCTTATACTTTCACGAAAAGAGTTATGCGAATTCCAAATAAAACATACATTTCTGCAGGTCTTGAAATTGAATAAACTACATATATACGTATATATATTTACATAACATTCAAGGCAGTCTGAATCTTCCTCAAAAACAATGGACGTATTGCTTACGAAAGTTCCTAAACAGCTCGAAAACGTTTGATGGCTACTGATACCTAAATTGTGCCAAATTGTTTTATATAGCCCCTAGAAAACATGCTACGATGTTCATACAAAAATTTCAATACCAGATTGGAAGGCGTTGTTCTTTGGGTATGAATCGCGAGTAATAAATGCAAAATTAAATCTTCAACTAGTTCAATTCGCAAACCAATAGTTATTCCACACGTAGTAGTACGGATTCCTAATCAGATCAATTAGATTCAAGTTACGTGTGCATTTGATTTATCTGATAATCTTAGTAATAGCACTCCTATTAACTGTAGTACAAGCAAGATGACAGTAAGTCCAATAATAGACCAGTAACAATAACTATAGATTAACTATCGGTTAGAAATGGCATGTAAGCGAGGCATGTAGATATCTGTGATTTGTCCAGTAATGTTATCTTTAAACACATTTTAATGTGTCCTACCTAATTGGTCGTGTTGGTTGCAAGCACGACTGCCGATCGAACGGTCCTAGATTCAAATCCCGGGTAGGGCACTACTGGATTTTTCTAATTTGATTTTCTAGTTGTAGCTCGGAGTCTAGAAATGTGCCTGGTGTATGACAATAGGCTCATCACCTATTCCATAGTGGGACATAAACGTAACTGATTAAACTTGAGAGTGTATTACTCTCCTTTGCCTACCTCCTTGGGGATTACAGGTGTGATAATACGTTCTAATGTGTCTTATTAGCAACCATATGGTCAAGTTATTATAATTATAGAGACAGGCGAAACGTTATAGTTGACGAGTTGTCTAAAGATGAAAATTTATTTGAAGATGAATATTTTATGTTATATTTGTGGTCCAACTGATTTCCAAGAACAGGTAGGTGTACACGCATTGAGTGGGGATGCCTGTAGCGTTTTCCTTCTTGTTGATAAGATGGGAATTCCTCTATGATAACACGTAATAAACTATCAATTTATAAGCTTATCAAATTAATGGTCATGATAGTTTACGGTAAGGTTTAAATAACAATATACATAAATATCCACATGCACAGCGTAGTAATTAGGGGAAAAATCTCCTCAAGAAAGGTCCTTGTCCAGCAGTATACTTAGATAGGCTGGTGATGATGATGATAAATGATAAAAAGTCGGAAGAATCTAACTTACACGAGATAACTCAGTAAAAGACTAAGCGAATTCGGAATAGATTGTGGCCGAAACGCCGGCGCTAAATACTGTAAGTGAAATTCACAATTTCGTCGGGCATTTCTAATAGATGCTTGATCTGTGGTAATAATAATGTTTAGCTGGCTATCCTCGTTAATCTGATCTCAGCTTAGTCTTCAGCTAATAGGATTATGGAGATTAGGTAAACAACTAGTAGATAACGCTCCGTAGAAAGCCACGTTGATGCTGTTTAAGTAACACTTTTTGCTAAATGAATTAATAGAATTTCAAAAGTAGATAACGGATAATGCTATGAAAAATCGAATGGCGTTAAAATAATTATTTTTTACCAAGAAAATAAAGCAGCGAGGTCAGCAAATAAAATACATTAAGAGTTTGCTTTTCTCAAATTTATAACACATAACTGAAATAAATATTTGAAGCATGAGGCCTTAATTTACAAAGACCAACATTTTCGTGTCCACCTTGCATGCATGCTCGGACATACGCCTCCCCAGTCTACAACTACAAAAGTGTAAGCGATGGACGAATAACATAAAATATATAAATAATTGGATATTCACAGGACATTTTTAATTAACAGTGGTTTGCTGAAAAAGGTCATAGGTATATCATTATAGATCAGAAAATTACATGTAAACATCTGTCTCGAAACATAAATTTTTGTTATTGCTATATGTCGAACATTAAACTCTTGAACCAATCAAATTAAAGAGAGATCTGTTTGTTTCTATTTGCTTAGTTATTGTGTAAAAGAAAGTGTAAATGATTTATATAAATTTAACATTATTTACTTATTCTAGTACACGTGTCATTAAATCTATTCCTTCTATTTGTTGCACAACGTTGATAAACTTTTTCATATTTTCTACAACATGAATATTTAGTCGCTTGATATCAGACAGAAACCTAACACAAGTGTATGCTTGCGTGCAATGTTCCTGATATGGGACACGTATTACTGTGTATGTGGGGATATAATCAAATCTATGGTGACATGAATTCAACTCGAAGCTATGGCATTGAGCCACACAAGATGTGTGTGGTGATAAGCTTAAAACTAACTTGGCATGGTTTGAATTTGATATAAAATACGATATGAAATATCACATTTGCTTATGGGGCAAATGTATGTTATATACTCGACTTCCATTAATTTCCTATTAAATTAATATATTTAGCGTTATATACAATTTTATTTATTATCCAACATTAAATACTACAGTGACATTTGAGGGTTTAACTTTTTATTAACGAAACACATATGTCATAATTATGTGATTGAATTCACTAAAGTATTCCCTGAACGAACGATATTTAATAAGACAACATTTTTCAAACTAATGACAGTTGCAAACGAGCAGACAGCAATCAAAAGTCACACTGCTAGCCAATAGGAACACTACACTAGCAGGAATAGGACTTAGTGTTGTGAACATGCGGTTAATAGGACGATTCGTTAGTATTTTTATCTTATCTCAGATAAGACATACATGACTTGTACGTACTCGTAGATACATAATTTGTACGTTAGTACTACATCTGATCACTGAGTTGAAAATGCCTCATCTCTTAACCTATACACCTGCCTAAGTGTTTAACCTATAACCTAAGTCGATGGACGCAGATGCCGAGGGAGACCAAGACTCACCTATCTAGACGAAATAAATAAGGTTTTATGTGATGGGGATGTTAGAAGTCTCCGAAACCGGCGTGCATGTATGAAGAGACTGATGAATGTGGACGAAGCACGACAGGTGTGTAAGAA
>DWDV01001581.1:0-12934 GCA_018245615.1 Mimoniades ocyalus | reverse complement strand
ACACAACGAGAGACTTAAGAGATAAATAAAGGAAAGTAAGTCAGCCAAAGTAAAAATTTAGGCAATTAAAAGTGAAAATAGGAAGCAATTACCGCGGCTCTCTATAAGGTAATTCCTCCGCTTATTTTGGCACACTGGGAACAAGCAAATGTCGCTCTCCAACGTGTTCAAGATCTACAAGGAAAAAACTGAAGAATAAGAAAACTGAAGACTGAAGCTGCAAGAAAGAGAGCACAACGAGATCTACGAGCAACCAGCATAGGAATAGGGTGCTGTAGGGACATAGGGCTTTGGCTGGCGTACGAATTTCTAATAACAAAGACGTTTCATTCGCCTCCCGCACCCCACCGCTACCTGCTCGCTCCGTATCCAACCCCGCACCTCCTTCCACCGCCCCTCACACCGGCACCCGGCATCGACGACGACGTATCGCTCCCTGCGAAGACCTTCGAGCACCACGAGGCGGACATCCGGCGCCCGCTCAGACTAGGACAGTCTAGCGGTTTCAATACGTCCGCCAAACGGAGGCGGCACCACAGCGCCACTTAGCTGCGGCCGAGTGCCGACACCTCAACATCTTTAAATTCACAAAATCTTCTTTGTTACAAATCAAATATATTTTAATTAGTGCATGGTTGGATGTGCAGATTGTGGTAGCTAAGAAACCATAGCCACATAAAGTTTTGTATGTGTGTTTTCCTTATTAAATAAAAAAGCATGTGTTTTCCGTGATGTCACTATTTTTAGATGTCCTAGATTTTCTGGTCCTAACCTGTCTACTGTGACATTGCTCTGACATTTGAATACAGAATATGCCATCGTACATATATGGCATGATCTCAAGTCTCAAATATTTATTTGCTCGTTTAAAATATTAGAAAAAAAAGTAACATCACGCCTGTAATCCCCGAAGAGGTAGGCAGAGGAACGTAGAACTCTCTTACGTTCCACCAGTTACTTTTTACGTCCCACTATGGAATAGGTAGTGAGCCTATCTCCATATACCGGGCACATATCCTAAATTAGAAAATCTAGTAGTGCCCGACCCGCGAATCGAACCCAGAACCTCCCGTTCGGCAGTCGCACTTGCAACCAACAGGACCAACGAGGCAGTCAAATTTTAAAATATTAGAGCCAGTTTATAATACCAGTTTTTTTTAATTAGGTAACGAACGAGGTCAATCTCTACGCTCGGTGAAATATGTGGATAGACTGGTATGTAATTATTGCGGAACAAACAAATATGTATAGTGCTTGAAGGTCCCTACATTTTTAGTTGTTGTCTACACGAGTAGGTCCCTGTCGCGACGTTGCTACAATCGGTGAAAACTTATGAAGAGAGACGTCAGGAGATAGGTCCGAAAGTAGTTGGACTGTCCCGAAAAACATTTGTCACGAATGTTTTACCATAAACGTACCATATCACGCCTATAATCCCCAAACAGGCAGAGGAATATAGAACAATCCCACGTTTCACCGGTTACGTTTACGTCCCACAATGGAATAGGTGGTGAACCTATTGCCGTACACCGAGCACGTATCCAGACTCCGAGCCACTGCTAGAAAATCTAAATTAGAAAAATTAAGTAATGCCCGACCCGGGAATCGAACCCAGGACTTCCCGATCGGCAGTCGCACTTGCAACCAACAAAACCAACGAGGCAGTCACGAATGTTTTAGCTTTTCGAGTAAATCTATTCAGATTATAAAAATATGTTAATTAAAACCAGTTAGCTAAAAAGGTGGCACTTTACATAGGTATTTTTGCAGTTACATGCACCGTAGTATTTAGTACTGTATCCAGCCATCTTTCAAGGACCATAGTGAATAATCGGTAACAAGAATCAATTAGTAAGCCCATGACATTATTGTATGGATTTCCCTTTCAATAAATGTAGATGTGATTAAACAGTCTTAAGTTATTAATTCTAAGAGGATCTCGATAGGGTGAAAGGTGGTCCCAGCCATTGAACTTAATTGGACTAAATTGGGTATATGAATTTAGTATGTAGTAATGTCCATAGTAAATTGTTATGCATAGCTGTCAATTTTATTGCATTTTCTATGATAGCGTGATATTACCTAAGCTATATCTTATTTACCATCAGGCGATATAACTTTAGAAGGAATAAACCTTAAAAAACTAATAAACCCGGTAAGGTAGGGGAGTAACAGAGGAGAGGCAAGTCGAGCACTCACCGCCAGACCTTGTGCGTATCAGAACAATTAATTCATTACAAAAAAAAATAACATCTAAGTTGTTACGAATGTATCACTCCTGTGCCGAACAAAAAAGTAACAACTTAGTGGTGATAGGTCGTATACAGTACCTATATGAGTTAGTAGGGAATATGAATTTCCATCTGAAGAGAAAGTGTTATTTTTCAGAAGACAAGAACGCAATTGCAATTTTAATAGTGTAAGATTTCAAATTTTTAACAGAAAGACACACCTATTCTATTTCGCATGTAGATTACATTTTACAGATGACGTCAGTGAGGGTCGGTCCATCGCTATATCTCGGAGAATAATAATATTCTAAGTAAACGCTGTGTTTTCAAGTTTAGTAAATCTAAAACGTACACACATCAAGACAAAGGTTTTGGGAAATTCCCAATGTCCATTATACAAATACGTAGATACCTATAAATTTAGACATTTTGTACGAAATTAGACTTTGGCTTGAACCACTGATTATTATTAGCACTAATTGTGTATAGTCCAAGAAATTCAAACATAATTTAGTCAATTGATCATGTTGTTTTCCAGGTCATTAAAACAATAATTTCTAAATCGACTCATTTTATAGTAACGAGTTATTAACGACTTCATTGGCGCAGTGTTTTAGTAATTTTCGTCCCATTTTATTTCCCTTATACCACTTCTAATGTAAAAAATGTTTTGAAAATTGCCGGCGTATATTAGATTCTATTTTCAAATAATTCGAATTCGGAATTCCTATTTTTAAAATTTTTAGAGTAACAAATAATAAGCCATGCCATTGCGGTTAGGTACTTATAGCACTTCCTTCAGTTTTTAATTATTAGTAGTCGATATTGGTAGAGGCCACGATAATGACAACGTTAGTGCCAGGTGTTCCAGCGTTGTCATTTTCGTGGTGTATATGCAGAAACGAAGAATAATTAATTACACAGTACGCATAAAACAAATATTCAAAGGTAGAATACTTAATAAATTTTTACTTACCACAAGCTAAAACTAAAAAGTCAAATATTATCTTGCATATTGGTCTGTCCATCGTTATTTCTTAATACAGGCAACTTTCAATCAAACGAGAAAATAAACTGTAATTTAAGTACTTTGGAATTTGTAGTGTTGTGTTTACTTGCGAGTTAAGAGCATAAAGGCGGCAAAATCCGAGCACAGATAAAAATTTATAAACAAGACACGGCGAGATGCAGACTGGATAACATCTGTCAACAATATTCCACTTATTAAATAAAAAAATGTTTCGCAAGCAAGCAGCGAATTGAATGATAACCACTGATAAACTGACTAATCTGTGGGTAGGCCTTAGTCATACCGGCGCGTCATACTTTGTACCATTATAAAGGTATACCGTAATATAGCACTATCCATCTAAAGGCAAATTAGTCTTTATTAACAACAAATAGAATAAAATGTGACAATTGCATTATTAATATTTAGCACCATTTTGTCCTGTTTGCAGTTCAAGAGCCTTTAGTACCATAAATAAAACGGTATCGTTCGTACTTACCTCGCTTTCTTTCTTTCGGTTAGGCCATGGCCATCTGTTTTACTGTCTGTCTCGCTTTATTGCGAAAGATACTTGTGCTCACAATGCATACACGCGGCTTCACACTCACTTACAAAGCAACAATGAACGAGTGAACTTCAGGGGAACCTATATACTCTTGTAATGTTACGATTTTTTAACACATTCCTATGAAATGTACAGTTATATTTGCATTTTTCGGAAACATCTGTTTGAAAATGAATCCTGAGTAAATACCAAAGTCGTTAAGAAATGAGGTTAATAATTACATTCCTATATAAATAAAAGTGCGCCATCTGTTTCGATGTAATAAAAACGCCGGTGAGTTTATGGTACATGAAAGTTTCTTATAAAATACGAATAGATGGCGTTAGTTATACGTAATTATTATATCGAGGGCTGAAAGGCTATTTGTTTTAAGCGATATTGAGTTATATACATATATTCGGTATCACTGAGTTTTTCTGATTTCTCGATATAGTGACGACTTTGTGTTCACCAATAAAATTAACTTTTTCCTAGTATAAAAATACTATAATAGATGTCATACACATACATGCATATTCTGTAAGCGGTAGTTACGTATGAGCCACTTCGATGTATTCCCTCCATTACATTACATAATGCGCACGACAGTAGAAAACACATACCTGATTCCAGTTTCGAATTTAGTCAGTCTTGGAAAACTTACTGCAGCGATACACAGGCTCATTTTTCCATGCATGAAATAAAATAACTATACCTACACAGAAGATATATTACGATAAAGCAATATACGTCTTGGATTTATTGTATGTTATAAATATATTAAGCACCTACTTAAAAAGAAGTAAAAGTCAAAATAAAAATAATAAACGAAAGAAACGTATTTTGTATTCCATAAATACTTTTTAAATACTAGAATATAATGTCAGACATTATAATAGTCATGGGAGCAATAAATAAAACAAGTTTTATGAATAATAAACCTGTTTATTATGCTTTATGTAATCTTAATTACAATAAAGAAAATAAATAAGCTGCCGAAGAAACTATACTAGGCAGTGCAATCTTTCTTATGTTATAAAAGTTGCTAAATTAAGTGCACCCTTAAAGTGTATATATTTATACATAAATAGTAACTGTACAGTGCATAAATTAAGAAAAAGACAGACATTTTTATATAAATTGCTACAATTTTGAAATAAGTCATTATTGTACAATCTTTAAGCAATATCTTTGCATTGTAATCTACACAGTTAATTACATGTAACAGTAACCACATAATAACATTTAATAGAGTACATTAAAAAAAGCTGTGTTCATTGACGATTTTAGCATTTGGTTTCCTATATTCTGCCATATACTATTCATATAGTATTATTATAAAACTAAAATATTTAATCTCCCAATCCAATCTAACTCCAATTCAATTCCAATCTTAATTTAATTTTCTCCCAAAATATTTAATCTTTACCAGTCTCACAATAATGTAGGTTCATTCTATGTCTGTGACTATGAGGTCTCCTACATTAGTACCAACAGTGCTGCTAAGCTACAGGGACTATCTACTATAATTACACTCGCTAGAGAAAACAATGACACAATTTTGAATAATTCACAATTGTATTATTGTGAATAGAATAGTAATGTTTATTACATACATACATACATACCTTCACACCAGGTCCCTTACAGGGTAGGCAAAGGAGCACTAAGTGAAAAATATTTCTATCCTTACAGACCTGTCACACTTCGTCAAAATGTATCACTCTCTTCATACTTGCACACCTGCTTCGGAGACTTTTGACTCCCCCATCAGTCAGTATCCGGACTGTTCATCAAGATGGATAATGTTTATTATTACAGTATATTTGCATTATATAGAAAACTCAGCTATTACTGCATACCTGATACAGGTATTAGTTTAAACCAAATATTGTTGTGATAGAATTAACAAATTTTTCAACTAAGTTACCTGGTACAAGAAGCCCATTATCAATGTGAACACAGACATATTCAATAAATTCCAAACTACACATATATTATGTACACATATATCTAGCACCTAAATTGTAAATATTTATGTAACACCTTAAAATTACAATAGATATCCAATTTCATATCTTTTATATGCAAAATGTCCAGCTACAATATCTACATTTAAGTTATCGTTTCTTAAATGTGGTGAACTGCCTTAGAATTTAATATGAAAATGATGCCTTTATTAAAGTGTAAAAATATAAAAGTGACATATTGGTTTATAAATACATAAAATCATATTTTAAATTACTTAAAACTAAAACGACTACAAATTAAAATCATTGAAATGTTGTTAAATAAACTTCACAAAGTGCTAGTCCAATTTTGTTATTAGCGCCACATAATTATAGCCCCTTCTGAATTAAAATAGGAAACAACATTTTTTTTTCAATAAAAATCAGTTTTGGTTTCTTTATCATCTAACACCTGCACTTTGTATCCTTTGTAATTGGTCCTAAGATCCTTATAATCTAATCTATTACAACAGTTTGGGGATTTTAATACATATAATGTCAACACTTAGTAGGTCAAGAATATTGCTATCTCTAATGCATGTTTATACAAAATTGGACTTTGTGTTTGAAAATAAGAGACAGTGGAGTTTGGTTGTGAACTTCTACAGTAGTGGAGATATTACTATACTCAACATGGAGACATAAGAAAGGTGTAATAATGAATACAAAGCCAAAATCAGAACATTCAAAAAACTGATGTGCTTTCTTGTAATTTAAGTAATAAACGAATAAGATACTATTCAATATTTTTTGTGAATACTTTTTGACTTTCATAGGTGACAAGCTCATTTTGTGCACTACTTTGATAATATCAGTGACAGAGCATTTGCTGTTTTAAACAACAATCCTGGTTTAAATGGCATTTGCTTACTGCTCAGGGTCCTCCTGAGTCCTGTGATAAATGTTTTGTATCCAAATTTAAGATCAAACTCCGTACAGACCAATTCACTGCTCTGATTATAAGAATAGAAATCAAACACCTCACAAGCTGGGTAAATTGAACGATATCTGTTAAAATTCTACACAAAATAACTGCAATAGTTTTTTACAACTATATATCACAGAATTTAAAATACAGCCCACTGTAGTCTTCGAGACTCAAAAGGCAATATCGCTACATAATAATCTATTAATATTATAACGTTAAATAAATAAACCAATGCCTTATTTATTTTTAAATGTAAATATTTTACTATTAAGACTATAATGTGATAATAATGTAGAATAACTTAAATAATTGTACTTTACAATAGCGTGTATAAGTAAAACATTTAATACATAAATATGTACAATACAATTTCGTTGAAATGCATAGGAATCATAAGTAGAAGTGAAATAAGTATTGAAAAGGAAGACACCATTGTTTACCGTTTCGGACTTTCATACACAAACATTCAGTAGCCATAAGAGCAACAAGAATTAAAATAGTGCTATTATTATTTTTATGGATAAGTTTGTTTCACTATAATAACTTTTATTACAAGTATTAAAATAATCCTACTTATCCATCCTGCTACTTGGCATATATTTATGAGTTTTATGACGGATAATTTAGTTCTTGCGCTCGGCATCGCGCGCTATTGCCGACCTCGCCACAGATTATAAATGAAATTCTTGAAATTATTTATAAATAGATGTGTTGTCAATACGAACCAGCCAGTAACTCATAAGTATGCAAATATAATTTAAAATATTAAGGCGCTCGTTGTAATTTGACGAGCCAAAATAAGACGGTAGCTTCCGTTTATACCGTTTCGAATTCTAATTAGATGGCAAATTCATGTCTCGTTCCCGCGAATCTATAGTTACGCAGAATACGAACCTTTATTAATATTTAAGTATAGTACATATTTATTTTTGAATCGGATGAGGCTAGTGATCATATCATATAATTTGACGTGTTATGATCGAATGACCTTGTACATTAACATACAGGTAAATCAATTGAAAATGTCGTTTATTTATGTAAAAATTAGGGCTTCCATAGACTCAATTGGCATTCTTATCTTTTGGCATTACATATTTTAAATTCTTGTTTCTGTATAATTTTTTAATTATACATAACATTGAAGAATTACTCATAGATACATATTTATAAGTTTAGAAGTTAATATATCAGTTGCATAGATACTAAAGAACCTAGTGCACTAAAGAAATTAATACAAAACCGTTTTGCATTGTTATTGCATTTTGCATTGCGTATTGCGTTGCAATTATTGTAATAGGCTAGATCATATTTATTACAAACTTGTGATACTATATTTACTAGTTTGGAAGTCTTGCTAATAAAATTATTCAGTCATTAACAATTGCGTTATAATTTGGGCAGACAGTGTAGTGAGGAGCCACAATAAAATTCATAAGTGATAAGGCAGCAGTGATCAATAAACTAAGCTACAAGGTACTTTTATGATTAGTGATTTACTATCTATATAAGAAATAGATAAGTATCTGTGTACTGTACACTGCATTTGTAATGATAATATAGGTAGTTTAATAATACTCACATGATTTTACTTTAGTAGTTTGTACACTGTACAAGATGGTGGTATAAAAATGCATAGAAATAATAATAATCGCTTCTCGCTATTGTGAATTTTTCCAAAATACCGACATCTAACCGAGCGGGGCCGAGGTGCGCCGAGTGCACACGAACCCATCCGAGTGGGTTCACTTTGCGCTCGCCCGCCGTCACACGGTGATCGTGAAATGCTAGTACATATCAAGTACATCCGAGTCATCGCTAGATAAAAACATGATGCTAGTATAAATTTTGGAAGATTTCTAATAAGCTTTTAGCGTCATAGTTAAAAAAATATATATACAGTTACATATCTCTTTCTCGCTCTAATTTAGACGCATCGATAGTAAACGTAAACGCGACAATATAAAAACGTATCTAATTTAATCAGTACGCGAGTACTTAGACTACACATTTAATCCGTCAATATTCAATTTTAATAAAATTTCGATGAACTAACGAGTTTCTTATAGTAAACTTTGTCTTAATTTGTTAAGTTCATTGACTTTTAAACTAGTACATTGTGTATTTTTCAATGAATATAATTATAGGTATGTATGTACTATCATATTGAAAATGGAAAAGAAATATGTTTTTTTATATCTTTAAAACATTACACGTCTATAACAATAACATTCTACATAAAAATAATACCAAGTGACATTTCTAGATTAAATAAAAACTAGACTGGTGCATAAATACTTCTATAGAATTATCTACCTACATTTAAAAAATTTAAAAGGATGTTTTATCGTACCTTAAATTGCACTCACATTTGCCTCTATACGACATAAAACGAGTAACATAATAGAACTGGCTTTGACCATCTGCCGATACAATTATGTCATATTATATTTTTAACAAGTCATATACCTATATTTATTTACTAAAACTTGAAACAATGAAAACTAACTTCACCGTTTACTTACTAAATATTCGTTTGAATAGCAGTGCTACCCGACCATTTTAGTTGCCATTAGAGTAAGAAAAAAAAAACTTTTTTTTTTATCTTTGAACACTTTTTTTCTATAATATGTGCTCTATATACATCGCCCGAAAATGGCATTGCGCAAGAGCGAAGACATTAATATTGTATACATAAATATACTCAGCAATAATTTTTCATATACGCTATACCGTTTACATAAGTACATATATTTCATATATGTGACATCCAGCTGTCGAACAGTTGAAGAACAAAGTTTAAGGAAATTTCTAGAACGTAGAATCTGCACACGACTGTTTAACGAGAGCAACACTCTTAAAAACTTAACAGCACTCGTTAAACTCACGAGACGTATTTCCGGAGTCATTCAAAGCTCAAAGCTTCGTGGGACGTCGCATTTCCACACGAGCGTAACACATATTAAACAGCGCAGAATTATAAACACCAGTACACGTAAATCACACCGAGTGGCCTTCTGTAAATCCACGTGGCAGTAAATTTTTAAATCACTCACATATAAAAAGCGAATTAGGCATCTCACGCACTGTAATACGAACGCACTACACTGGGTCATACCTAATCCGCGCCTAGGCGTCCATGTACTCGTGGGAGATCCACGAGACGTTCGGTGGTCAGAGCTCCTCCTCGCTGAGCGCGCGCGGCTCGCCGGGGGGCGACCGTCAGACGGACCAGCCGGGCCCGCCGCGGCCGGTGCCGTTGGTGGCGTGCAGCTCGTTGTCGTGGGCCAGCAGCGGCCGGCCCCTGGGCGTCTTGCGCAGGTCCGACACGAAAGTGTACTGTGGAACGGTGGCATTGCAATGAGCTGGTGTATTACGTGTAGTCACAAGATGCATTTTCAAGTTACGCGTACTGCATTCAAACTATTTTAATTCAAATACTAATTTGAAATTCATACGTCACAGTACATGTAAAAATTTAAAAAAAGTTTCATCTTATACATCATAATTGTAATTCACTTTATTAATATTATAAAAATGTGTAACAATTAGATAAATTTATTCAAAACAATAAAACATTTTTTTTAAAATCCGTCAATAATTTAATTTCGGTTTCATAACTATTGGCTCATGAAGTTTGAACATTGGAACGTCAAGGGGCATTTGAACAATCGGAATCTCAAAGACTGTGTACTAAACTTTGGTACAACTTGACCTCTGGTTTTTCCGAGAAAATATCCGACATGTGTCCGTCAGTGGAATAATAGAAGGATGGTGATAGTGAACTAAGCATAGACGGAGACAGAAGCACTCACGATGAGGACAGCGAAGATGACGCCGATGCTAAACCCGGCGAGCACGTCGCTCCAGTGGTGCTTGTAGTCGGAGACGCGCGACATCACCGTGTACCACGCCATCATAATCAACACGAACTGGATGCCGTGGCGCAAGAGTTTCGAGCCGCGCCACAGAAATCTCTTCTGCAGGTACATCTGAAACAAACAGTTGGTGTAATAGACCTCTATATGACTATTATGGAATTATAATACACCGGCTTAACTCGCGTATGTTTCACCTAACGTGTAACAAGGAAACTATTTAGGCGATATCATGTGTATTATCGGCTATCACTATCACATCCTAAGAGGGCATCGGATTAGAATGCAACAGTGGAGCGATGTGAAAAAATGTTAATGTATATAACATTGAAATATTACTTCTTTCAGTACCTACGGGTATAAGAAATTGAATTAATAAATCAACGTCGCGGTATGGACACACGTATGGATACTTACAGTGTATTAAATAATCATGAACGAAGGTTCCTTTATTAGGATTGTATAGAAGCTAGAAATTAGTGATAGCGGGGATTTGCAGTTGCTACTCATAAACATCGAACCAGACATAAATATACGGATAAAATCACATCACGTTCATCCACGTAATTATTTTTTCTATTTAATTTTGAACAAAAGCTATAATTTCAATAAATACTTTTTTTTAAATTTTTGTTCCATGTTTTATACATAGTGGCTTTTTCACTTGGCGATCCGTGCTTAATTGCCGTACTGGCCTTTTTATTATTATTCCATAGCAAAGCATTCCATTGTGCTAGAGCAATAGACTATGTAGAAACTGAATATGAAGTTGGATACTTGATTACTTACAGAGAAATAGAACATGGTGTACGCCGAGAACGAGGCGTGTCCGCTGGGGAAGGAGAGGCGCATCTCTTTCAGGAACTTCTTGTCGTCGTTGAGACAAGTGAACTTCTCGATGTATCTCCATTTGTTTTCGGGCAGAGTGCAGTCTATGTCAGGTTTACATACCTGAAATCAAAGAGTTCAAAAGCCATTTTTAATTATATATTTATTGAATTCATAAATATACATATAAGTCCTCCTGACGACCTCAATACCGCTGTATATGCTCTGAAAATCTTATCGTTTTTTCGACGCTCAAAAACGGGTTCAAATAAAAGTCATGATATTAGTTATGGTTCTGTTTTTCCTTAACAATAATACCCATCCCAAATTTATATTATCTGACTTTTTTACAGAGTCGGTAAATTGTATTGTTGTATTATTATGAATACACAATATGTCGCTTGCTTTTCGTAATATCGTTTTCCTTTATTGTATATTATAATAATGACGATGATGTTAAAAGGACCTAAAATTATACCCTGAAATGTCCCATTAACTCTTATGTGTCTACATAAATTAGAAACATCGTAAAAATAGACAAAATAATGCAAAAAATTTACAGTCCTCATAGTAAAAATGTTGGTGTTAATTAAAAATGTAAATATAGGCCATAAAGTGAGTTCCACCAACACGATCATATCAACATCATAGGGCTCGCATGTAAAAGATTCTCGTGTACCTACGTCGTGATGGATTACCTTAACAGGATCCAATTATCCATTACAATTTGTAACCGGTTCGAGAGCTTGCAAATTGTCAGCAAATTAATATTTTCGCGTTTAAAAACAATCTCCTTTGACTGATGGTTCTTGTTCGCTGCGGGGCAACGATGCCAGTCCGCGGCACGTTCAGAGGGAAGTTTTGCTCGCATGCAGGCTTTTTTGTTCTAAGAATTTGTTTATTATTCACATTAACGACTTTACAGTAAGTGTTATAAGTCATGTTGGATCTAGACTGCGAATATTTTTTTCATATGCGCAGATAAACGACTTTACAGCTATTATTTTAAGATACTTTCAGTAGTTAAGATATAAGAATTAAATTACACATTCTTGACAGAGATAAAGAAAACGTCTTTTTGAAAAAAAGTGGAGCACGTAGGAATTGTCAGTCAGTTTGGTGATAAACTTGTCTTTCAGGGCCGGATTTGGAAATCTGGAGGCTATGCAGGCAGCAAAGAAGGAATGGACGCCCCTATTTTTATTATTTACCAAATAAAAGAAATATTATTTTTCTGTCAAGTCTTTCAAAAATGTATTGTCTTGTTAAATAAAATTATTTCAACAAGGGATGTAGTAATTTGTTTAAGTCAAATACGATTCATTAAAAACTAAATTATCGCGTTAACGAATGAAACTTAACGTTTTTTTCGACGAAAAGTACTTGATAATTTTGCTGAAATCTAGCTCCCGGAGTAAATCACTAACAAAAATAAATAGGGTTAGCTTCGATAGCCACAGTCGTTCGGCGCCTATTTTTTATAATTTTCATTTTTGAAAATGAGCGCTCG
>DWDV01001580.1:0-12939 GCA_018245615.1 Mimoniades ocyalus | reverse complement strand
ATATGTGAACGGAGTTATGATGTGTGATCATCAGATCTCCTAGATAAATTACAATCTTTTGTATGTCTCCGTCGTATTCTATAATAATTGTATGTAGGTATATGATTTATTTAGGGTTCTTACTACTATAGAAAATATATATTGAAGTTGTAATTGTATTATCGTGCCATCTACCATTAGATATTACACTATTATTATCATCATAATCATTCCGCCATTTCATAAAAGTGTTAACAGATGGCGCGATTTAATTATTTCTGGCATTGAAATGCGAGCGGACTTTGAACTAAATACCGACCCTATAAACTAAAACATTTGTAATAAAACAACAGTAGAGGGCAGTGTATTCTAAAGTGAACTTTTTGTTACGGTAACAGCTGCATGATAACGAAATCGTCAGTTATATAATTTTATTGTAATCAAAAAATTAAAATTATTACAATCATAATTTCCAAAGTTTATGAGGTAAGACATTCGCGAAGTAAATTTTCCCAAGAGGTACCTGATTGTTTTTTAGTTTTGTAAGTAAGGAAAAACTAGAAAACATTTTTGTCAGGAGGATTGGAAGGATTTTTGTTGTAAATGTAAGGCACGCACATATTGCAATGGGAATAAAATTAAGCACAAATATTTATTTATTAAATATTAGTATTGTGTAACATTGCCTTGTATGCATTGTATATTGCATTCACGCTTATGTATTTTATTTCATTGTACACGTTTGTACATTAACGTTGCGTATTTAGATAAATAATAGAGTCTAATATTGTCGCAAATGCTGCATTTACGGCTATTTGTAATAAAGTTGGGTGGAATTTGATGGATGTTTTATAATTATGTCAAAAAACAATAAACACGCTTCGTCCTGTTCCTTGGACTTACCGAAGTGGCGTTGGATCTTACCAAAGTCTTTGCTGATTTCCCTGGAGTATTCACCGCCGCAGCTTGCAAAATCTATCGAGAGATACATTACCTCGATGAAGTTGACGCGTATAGCCAAAAAGAGGATAACATGGGTAATGAGGAAAGAAAAATTGTTTTTGTAAATTTTTCTCAGCCTTTTGACTACCTCGTTGATCGAATGGTTCGAAGTGCGACTGCCGATCGAGAGATTTTTAATGCAATCTCTGGGTCGAGTACCTACTATGTTTTTTCTACCTTCTCAAATAGTATAAATCTTATTAAGTAGTGGCTTGAAGTCTGGATTGGTCACCGGTGTATGGCAATAAGGTCACCCCCTATTTCATGATTAAACGTAACCGGTGATACATGGAAGTGTCCTACACTCCTCTGCCTGTCTCTCCGGGGATTACAGACATGATTTTACTGTTAAATTTTTTCACACACACCGTGTACAAAAATATATTTGGAAAGGTTTGTAATAATGCAGGGTATCTCGAAAAAATATAACGGCGCACTGGAAGATAAGGGTAAAATGTTATCTTTATCGTTGCTGTTCCATTTACTTTAAAATCACCGTGTACTACGGGAATTATTTAAAAATTAATAAAGCTTCAGAACGTACTACACGACGTGGAATATGTCGCGATGCCCACGTCGGTCCTTACGATACTGGATTTAGTTAAAATAATGTAAAATGCCACCAACACAAAGTCAGGTCACGTTCTGGATTCGACTCGCAATCCCGTACGTAGGAGGGAGTCCACGTCTTCCAAATCACGTACGTACAAAAGAACAAACTTTTGTCTAATATACTTTTGAGATGGAACACGATTTTTAATGACGTGTCTGCGATGTAATTGCAACGAATAAGAGGAATGAGAGATGAGACAACAAAAGGTTTACTACAGTCAAGAGTTTGACATAGAAGGTTATAGAATGGTAGAAATGTATTCTTAATATTTTAATGAAGCAGGTTACAATTTAAATTCTATTGTTTTAAAAATAGCACAGTAGATGTTAAATTTAAAAATAAAAAATGAAGTCAATGTCATTACATTGTGCGAAATATTCATAAATTTCATCTCTACACCGTAAACTTTTGTTTAAAAACTTTACGCTTCAATAAATCATACCGAGAACTAGAATACAAGTTAAATAATATTATAGAACTGTTGAAGATTATAACAACGAAATTTTCCACTTTCCGAAAACACAAATTCTTAAACACAAGTTTCCGAAGCATACCGCATAATTTTTAGATGTTTCAACAGAAGTTTTATAGATTAATTATTTTATAGTTACGTTAGAAGGAAATATTTTTTCACTTCTTAGTTACGTCACTTGAAATTACATATAATCGTCCATAGGTAGCTTTTGTTGTAGTCAGGAACAATCTAGAAAATACATGGGAACCAACTAAATAGAGAGATCCCTTTCAAACAAGCTTATAGCGGTAGACGTCTTGCAACACTTAATATTAATTTCAATATAATTTTATATTAGAATATCCATAAAATGGCGGAAGAGGCCACATTTTATTATTTCGCCAACGTTAATAATAAGAGATTCAACAAAGATCACAAATTCCGAAACGAATCACCATTTGATAAGCCCGGGTGAAGCCCCATAAGGAAAATAAATAAGGATAAAATATACTTATCCTATCAAAACTCACAAAACGGACGACTTATTAAATTATCCAAATATTTATGAACGAGAGAAATACTATGTTTTGATTGGCACTGTTTGACTATGGTAGAATAAAGGGTAGATTAGATATAAATAATAAAGTTAAATTTGCCTCGGACACCTGCAATCACGATATGCGAATCGTCTGTAGAAAATGAAATTAAATAAAGTATTGTAAAATTTTCCCTTTAGACGTTATTATTATTATGTCAGATGTTTAGTATAATAATGTCACCTACATTGACACGATAATTGAAAAAAAGGTATAAATGGAAGTCATTTTGTAATAATATGATACAGGTAATGTAGAAATTATTATTTTTAACTTAACGTAGATAATTATGTATTATGTTTTATATTATATTTGTGATATACATATATGTATTAGGTTTCATTGCGATGTTGTTTTGCCTAATTTGGGATTAGACGGCCGCGTAGAACTGGCCCTAAGGTATTTATTGCCTGGTACCTGCATTGTTCAATGAATGTTTCCATAAACGAAAATAAATACATTTTGAATATTTTTTACTGAAATTGGGAGGATAAAATCAAGCTCATTCATTTTTATGTTCCGGCAGAATTACCGGCCAATTTGGTGACGGACCGCATTTCAGAAATTGTCTTTATGATTTCGGATGAATTTTTCGAAGATCAAACTTCCAGTGAAGTAAACATCAAAGGGCTTTTTGTGTTAACATCCAGGTGTTCGGATCAAAGTAAGTTTCCATTGGTAGTCGGTCATGCGTTTTGTGTTTGGGCTTCTTAAACCGATCGACGTGTTTGGGCCGCTGCACATTTATAAAGGAAATTGTAACGACGGGACCGAAGACTGATCAGTTTGGAAAAGGCGTTTGCTTTGTTAAGTTACATAAAGCATTTTGATATTATGTACTTTTAAACTGTACCATATAGTGAGATTAGGTAATTACAGTGAGTAACATAACGCCTGTAATCCCTAAGAGGTTGGCAGAGGAGTGTTGTACACTCCCTCGTGATATGATTAATTTGTAATTTTAATTGATCTGAGCATGTAATTGCTATCGATTGTGTTCGATCGCGTCAATTGTAACACCCACTAGACAACATATACAAACTTTAATTCATAGACAATGTTGTCGGTAAATTTGCTATTTTCAATAAAGTTCTACAACAAACGCGAAGAGGAAAGTTTTTTCATAACACCGAAATTTCGCACATTCGTTACCATCAAGTTACGTAACTCGGGGCCAAAGTTTCTCTGTATGTCGTGTTATATTAATATTATACTCCAGCATACACTTATACATTATACATACACCACGAGTATATTACTCGTGGTTTTATTTAACAAGAATGGATGGTACCGTATATCGACTTTATATGTAATAAGCGAAGTTTCTAGAATTTTCCACTAACTCAATGATGGCTGTAATGAAGAAATGTTTTGTCAGTGACTCAAACAAAACAATACACGGACATTAATGATTTGTTTTAGAATATTTTATTTGAAAGTAACGAATTTAGCCGCTTAATTATTGATCTAAGTATATAGATTTTGAAACTGAATAAGTAACAAGATGTCTTAAGCCGATAGTTTTTTTGCGCTGTCCACATACATGTAGAGAGATTTCACACACGTCACAGAAGGTGTTGGAGAATTACAGGATGTGTTAATTCCCCCACAAATGATTATTCCGCTACTAGAGCAAGCGACAGTAAATCTTGAAAAATGTTACAGCTGAGTAAAGTCAGAGGAACGTGCAAAATTTGAACCTCAGACTGAAGTATAAATCAATACTGCAATTTTCGCCTTCTACTTCTTGAGAAATTATTCCCACGAATCTTTACCATTCCTTGTGCAATTTTCATTTAACGAATTAATTTAGGGTCTTTCGGAAACTACATAAATTATACCTTTTCAGGTACAGTTAAAGTTGTTAGGTAGGAGATTCTGAAGCAAGTTAACTTTATAAAACTTGTGTAGGTATGCCTTTGATAACAACTCGTCCAAATGTTGTTCAGATAAGACTCTCACGCTTGTGACCTAAATAAATCATGGTTGCGTTTCTTTTCATGTTTATTATTTCATTTTAGTGACGTCAGAAATAATTTTCCTAATGAAAGACACTTGATATACGAGTAAAGCACCATTTAAGCGTTAATTGCGAAAGTTCTAGATTTATAAGTAACCGTAGTTGACAAAAATCTACATCTGGACAGATATAGTTAATGAAATCAGCAGGTCAACGAAAACAAATAAATAAACATGGGAATGCAATTATTGTTTTACTTGTAATCAATCGATGAAACCACGACACGTGTAACGGTCAGTTTATCTTCGTTAAATAGTGCTTAAAGAAACGATGTTAAACTCAATTAAAGTTGCGATCATTAGTTTTGAAGAAACTCATTACAGTTTCATGATGACACAGCAGCAAACAGGTGAAATTGTTCAGTCCCCGTCATGAATAATACAATTTCGTTACTCGAACGCGTTGTTACAGTTATACCCGTTTCGGGAGGCTCGTGGGATTTTACCAGGTTATATTAAAAAGAATTGGGGTACTGTGTAGTTATTGTAGGAACTAAAAATACTTGTCAGGTTATTTCCGAGTTAATCTATCCAGTCCTTAGATTTTATTATTGACTTATACGTAATTACATCACTGAGTATGCAGAAGGCCAACTACCGCGTTTTTTCAGACACGCAGAAAGCAGACAATATTTTATGAATTTTTCAAACATAAAGTAACGTAACATCACGCCTGTCATCCCCGAAGAGGTAGGCAGAGGAATGTAGAACACTCCCACTTTTCACCATTTACGTTTACGTCCCACTATTGCCATACACCCGGCACATAATGAGACTCCGAGCCACAACGAGAAAATCTAAATTAGAAAATTTAGTAGTGCCCGACCCGGAAATCGAACCCAGGACCTCCCGTTCGGCAGTCGCACTTGCAACCAACACGATATTAATAAGTATATAGTTCTATAGGTAAAAAACATCGCTAAAGTTCAAGTACCTCATAATGAAAATTATTTACCTCCACAGCCGTGTACGTCTCACGATGTCTTTGCATATTTTTCTAATTCTTCGTTTCAGACATTGTTTATCAATACATCAAGATTTTATTAATCAATAAATCATCTGAATTCATGTACTCTTCATAGTTCTTGTTCTCAGCATTAAAAAGTTTATCTTGTTGTCTAGTATTTATGCATGTTGTTGGCGCATTTAATTGTTGGTGACACTTAGCTTCTTGTTTTTTATAATCTACTCCTGTATTAAATGTGTTGGTGATCATTGTTGGTGGAACTTTTAAAATAAATAAAATATATGACATACTGTATTATCATTATATTTCTTGCAATCTCTCTATGACCAAAATTGCCTATATGATAGACACCAGTTCCTTTAGATATACCACCAAACAGACCACTTCCTTTTTATTCGTGATTATTTTCTAGCATAGGAACCATATATAACATTACCACAACTTTCAAAATAACACTGGTTGAATGGGAAAACTTGTTTTGTGTATTATCTACTTTAGCAGATTAAGTAGTGTTTGTAAACTAGTAAGTTAAGTAATATAACTTTCACCTTATAAATATTCCCATGTTTTATCCAAACAAGAAGATGATAATTACTTCCCAAATTATTAATTCACGGTATTCCTGAGTAAAACTTTTATAAGAAGTTACGGAAGTTACAGTTCATGATCAATAAAAATTATTATCATTATCAGTGATTAAATACAATGAAAAGCGTAAGATAGACTTCCTTATTCATTTTCTGTCAATGGCAGCACTTTGGCTATTGTAATTTTGTCACGTCCCCACTTTGGAAATGGGGAAAGATAAAATTATCAGTTTCAAGACTGATACAAAACGTGTTTAATGGAAAAGTTATTAGTAATAATAAGGACTTACTCTCAACAACTCATTAAGATTCACCGGGCCGCGAAGAAAATGGAAACACATGCAAAGTTAAGTATGCAAATAGTGGGCCATTGCATGTCAACGCTATTCAATTCACTATGAAATCAAACTGAGAGCAAATGCTCCACACGTTCGTGACGTGTTTTATTTAAGGTCCCTTACTTGTCGCAGAAATATAAAAATAATGTAACTAGCAGTATATCCAGTTACCACGAAAACCTATTTATCTTCAACGAGTATTCGAATGCGGGTAAAGATTTGAAGTTATATGGTTGGTTGCTGGTTTAAAAGAAACCTTAAAATTTAACTCTGACAAAGAGGTCAGTATTTTTTTATACGAATTGAAGATAGAATAAAAGAAGTCTTTTATTTTTTCTAGGGTGAATGAACGTGCTGATTTTTTTATCAAACATTCATTCAAATTTAAATACAGCTATTTTTGTTATTTTAGATTGAAGGTACCCTTCGAGTACCTTCACCTCACCCATGAATACTTTTTCCGTTGTTCCAAAAATCTTTCCTTTACAACTCGCAAACTTTATTTATCCTTTTTAGCAATTTGCCTTTTGTTATTGTGGTCTGCTTATTAAACAATTCCATCAATGTCCGCTACGGTAAGACACTAAATTTACAGAACTAGTCAAACAATTTCATTTAAATCCCTGATCTTTACATGCTGTTGGCTTTTGTCGGTGTGCTATATTATTTTATATTTCATCGATATCATTTGATAATATAGCTTATTATTCTTAACTTCGATTTTTTGTTTACTACGTTATAATTTATAATTGTTTTTTGTCTTTAGATATACTTAATAATTATTCCGACTGTACTCCGATTACATTTCTCTTATGATGCTGAATTGGTTATTTGGAAGAAATCGCCAACTAAGCAATAACTCCACCACTTCATTTCTTGATCGACTTGATTTCATTGATCTACTTTTATTTTAATGTTGTGTTTGTAATGTTTATTGATTTATATATATATAATAATCTTTTATTTCTTCCACATAGCATTAGAGCTGCAATTGACAACCTATTAAGAATAAATTAAACGCACATACGTTAATAAAAATTCAATACAATAGAAAAATACAAAGTGAAACAAATCGTTCGTTCGGCTTGTTCGTTTTTACAATAACATAAAATCGTCAGTAATGTGTTTGTTTTGAATACAAGTCGGAAAACTTCACTATCCTACTACGCTTAAAGTTTTTACATAACAATATCTATATAATCGTCATTCATTATTTTTTATTACCTCGTAATCTGACTGATGAATTCCAAGCTCGTTATTTCAATAACTTGACCTGACACTTGCAATAATGTGCTAACGTTAAAAACAAAACTGCCTCGTTGGTCTAGTGACTACCTCGTTATAAGAGTATTTGCAAACCGGCTGCCGAAAAGAGGTCCCAGGTTCGATACAAATTGATTTTTCTAACTTACATTTCCCAATACAAATGTCTAGTAATGGCTCGGAATCGCGATTTATGCCCGCTGCATAGCAATAGGCTCACCCCTAGGGGACTACAGGCGACATGTTATGTTTTTTTAAAACAACATAATCGCCGATTGGTGTCTTAAAAGCATATACATATGTATAAGAGCTCTGTAATTATGTACGAATGTCTGCTTCGCAAGAACGATTCTGAATGAATAAATGACTGTTGGACTATTAACAAATGGACAACTAGTCACACCAGATTTACTTTTTAGCCTACGAGATGAAAGAAGATTGCAAATTATATAATATTCAGCATCTTTGCTAAGATTTTAGATCATAAAAAGCAGTATACTTTGTGTATTTTAAAAATAGGCACAGCATATTACAATATGAGCAAATTTATTGTGGAGCTGGAGTTGCATGACACCAAGCATGTTTATCATTTAAATAATCATTACGTAACATCGTAATGTAACATCATGCCTGTAATCCCCAAAAAGGTACGCAGAGGAATGTAATGCACTCCCACGTTTCATCAGTTACATTTACGTCCCACTATGGAATAGGTGGTGAGCCTATTGCTATACACCGGGCACACATCCTGACTCCGAGCCATTACTAAATAATCTAAGTTAGAAAAATCCAGTAGTGCCCGACCAGGGATTTGATTGAACCCAGGACCTCTCGATCAACTATCGCGCTTGCAACCAACACTATCACTGATATGAATGTGTATAAGAAATAATAAATACTACATAAAACATCACAAAGCACTTATTAGAACAAACTGAAAAAATCAAACTCCGTTGTTAGCCAAAGTTCTTAGATCTATTGCCTCTATTCAGAGCTACAGACTCGTTACATTTTTCGCGTTCTACATACGAAAAGTCTTTACTTCTGTTAATATTTTTTTTTGTTTTTTGTGAAACAATTTATTACGGAATCCAATTTCAATATAATTCGAAACGCTCGTCTTCGCAATCTTTGTAACTTCACACTACAAAGGTTAGATTTAAAGATGTAACTTTTACAAGACACATAGCTTGAAATAGTCAAGATTCTCGACTGTCATTATTATTATTATTATTACATCCTGACGACAAGTATCTTGGGGCAAAGAGCACTGAGAACTTATAAAATAGTTTTACTAATAATAAAACAATTTCGGTATTGGACAACTACCTTAATATGTACAGTGTTTAATTATTTACGCTATTATAATGATAATTACTATTTAGTAGATGGGGTAATAGTTTGAGACTTACCTCATTATGATATAAACTTTTCAATTGCCCATGGATAATCTCATTCAATATAATACCTTTACATACAGACATAGAAAACTTATTTTCTTGAACTGGTTACTACGTCTGCAGTGTAAACACAGCCATACTCAACTGACGAGTACGTAACATACGAGTCCGTTTCATCGTTTCAATACATTGTGTGTTTTTGAATGACAACGCCGTGATCCGTTAAGTGTGGCGTTCCAGATTGTTACAGGTCACCTACGCAACCGCTATCTGCTTAAAATTCATGAATTCATCTTAGTACGCGCATAGCTTTTTGGACCTTAAATTGTATTGTTGCGGCACTCCAGGGTAATGGACTTTGTTGAAAGGGTTACTTATGCTGTGAAGTATACGTAAACGGAAAATGACAAATTCTTACTTACGTATTTGTATTTTTAATAAAAGGATGCTTTCTAGTGACACTGAAGCGTCAAATTTAAACGACAATTTCCTCAATTCAATTCTCGTTAATACTGTAAAGGTCGCGCACACAAGATTTTCCATTTAAAAGTCTTTAGAGTAAATATTAAAATACTACATAATATCTGCACTTATTTTGTCTTTTTAATAATTGATTACACCGCGTCTAGCGTATGAGAACATTATGTTAGTAACAAGTAATGTGTATGTATATAAATAAATATTTCCTTATTGACCACCTATGTCTGTCTCTTATAATTTCAGTAAAGCTATGCCAAGATATAGAAAATGTATGAAATTAAGATACAAACTTATCACAACAAATAAAACAACATATTCGTTTCAATCACGAAAGGAATCAATTGAACGATATTGTGATATAATTAAAAAGTTTGTTAACAATCGTTTACTTTGGTCACTGAAATATGGATACGCTGATAAACGTTTCGGCACTTGCTTTTACCGGCCAACAAAACGGTTGAAAAGTAATGTTTGATAAAATTAACCCTATAATCACTGACCGTCAATTACGACGGGCAATTTTAATCTTATCAGGTACGCCTGCCAAGGCGGCTCGCTGAACAAAATGTGAAAAAGCTCTTTGATACGACCGTACAGTGCAGTGATTTGTATAATATTTATTAAAATTGTTCACCGCGGAAGTTCTTAATATACACAAAGCAATTTTCAAAAACCAGTAATTTAATCTGACAACTAGATGTGGTTTAATTATTTGCACGCCGCAGTTGGCTTAATCTCGGAAATACAACGTAGATTTTAGCGTGAACTTTGAGCTGGCTCATTTGAATATTTGTAGAACAGCCGCTTGCCACGGTGGACGTTGCCTGCCTACAAGTTTAAAGAAATAGTAATCTAGAGAATCATTTTGATGAAATAAGGTCTTAGTGGTTGTTTGTTGAAAATTGAAGAAAATGTATATATTATTTATCTAAGTAACGTATCTTATTTATCGTGTAGCCAAGCTGAGATAAGTGCGGCTTCACTTCTCAGATGACTCCTTCGGGGAGATATTTGTGTAAGCTTACCCAAGGAGGTAGTAATCACCACCACTCGTATGGTTATACGTTCGATTTCGACCGGAAAACTATATGAATTCCGATTATTTGTATATTTGTTATTGACTAAGTACAAATAATATTTGTACCGGATTTATGGCAATAGACTCACCACCAATTCCGTAAAGGGACGTAAACATAGCTGATGTACTACATTCCTCTGCCTACCACTTCGGGGATTACAGGCGTGATGTTTTTTTTTGCTAAGTAAAATAGTGTGTTGTAGTTGTAACTAAGTTTCTTAGTTTATTTGCTGAATTTGTTGTTTATTCATAACGTATATTTTTTTTGTTAGCTCAATATTAACAGAATAACTCGACAAGTTTCAGTTGCGTCGGGGAACTGTCTTCGTAAGTTTCTATGAATAGTTACCGCGATCGTACAGGGACTATGATTACCTAGCACATAATGGATATTTTTTATTGTAAATAATATGACGTATTACCACCATTCTAAAATAATAAAATATCAAATATCTTAAAGTTCCTGCTACTTGTGAAGTGAAAAGTCTTTTTTGAGCAAACATCTGTTACGTATTGTCCAAAAGTATATCAATGTGAAGAGGTTCGAGTTCGGAAGTATATACGAGTACATGTATGGATATCCACTTCCGACCGGCCGATAATTTTATCATTGTTTTGTTGACCACTGCCTGCTCGTTGAACTGTTGCATAAATATAAATGTGTTTTGCTTTGCAAATGTGTAATTAGCAAATATAATTTGCGAGTCGTTTCACTTGCATAATTCGTTTTTATTATAAATTCGTCATCATTTGCAAAATCCCACGAATTCATAAAAACAATCCTTAAAATTGATATTTTGTTGATGTCTGTTTGATATCTATCCACATCTATCTATAAGTATCCACAGAACGGCTGGTCATTCAATACGTCGCCAGTAAATTCAATTAGCTTCGGAGTTGCCCGTTTCGGAGTGTTTATCTTTAACAGTTTGATGTTCGTAAATATGGATGCTTAAGTCCTAACTTTTAGCTGGGAAAGAGGCTAAGCCTGATTAGTTACCTAAATACATTTAAAAGGTCTATAAATCCGAATATTTTTCTTGTGGCAAACAAACAAACAAATGGACGGACGGACAGACAGACGTACAGACAGTTGGATAGACGAATGAACGGACGTATGAACAAACGGACAACCAAACGGACAAACGAACGAACGGAAACAGATAAACATCACGCTTGTAATCCCCGAAGGGAGGGGTTACAGGGAAGTATAATACATTCTCACGTTCCACCAGTTACGTTTAAGTCCCACTATGGAATATGTGGTGAGCCTATAGCAATACACCGGGCACATACCTATCCAAAGACGGGGCCACTACTAGAAAATATAAGACACAAAAATCTTATAGTGCCCGACCCGATATCTATACCCAGGACCTTTCGATCAACAGTCCCACATGCAACCAACGCGGTCAATTTTAAAACTCTTGCTGTAACTTGAACAGATACCAGGAACTTAAACTCTGGTGAATCCGATGAACCAAAAATTGTACTGCGAACGTTCTAACAACAGTCAGTCATAACCAATTCATGACTTAATAAATTTATTTTATATTTACCATACAAACGTACCTAAATAAACAAGTATTCGGCAGTCAATATTATTGTATCGTACAGAATAAACTTTCGTAAAACTCCCTTGACGCATGTAATACATAGAATAAGAAATAAAAATAAATATTTGCGAGGCTCTTAGCAGATTAACAAAAGCGCATTCGCATATTTCAATGAACCTTAAACGCTGAAAAATGCTCCCTGCAAATACATTTGTAGAGCGTCAAGTCTATTTTCAGTGTTATTTATTTCCTGACTCTACATTGTTTATAGCAGCCTCAATGTTTGTTTTACTACCGCTTTGGTTACGTACTGCAAACTGTGGCGATGTTCTACAAGATTGCTCGACCTGAAACGTGTTAATTACAATTATTTAATTCGATCTAATGCAACGTGCGTAGTAATCATTGTTATATCGTCACGCTAGGCTTTAGGTAGGCAGAGCGCACCAAGTACCTACACATATCTGTCTTTACATACCTGACATGATTTTTCTTTATTCATCATTATTTCTATATGATATTATTAAATAATACATACATACATATCTTCACGCCAGGTCCCTTGCGGGGTAGGCAGAGAGACCAGAGTGCCAAATATCTCTATTCT
>DWDV01001579.1:0-12941 GCA_018245615.1 Mimoniades ocyalus | reverse complement strand
TACAATAAATTTTATGTTTATGTCACACGCGCATCAATAGCGACGTCAATCAGTCATTAAGGTAAATGAGCTTGTGACAGCATACATTATCCAACAGCACGGAGAGTAAAATTTTATGTTCCCATTTTTTTATGCCACTTCATATCTTAATTAGTTTACAGAACCGCAAAGTCTCAGGTTTATTAACAATGTGTAAAAAAAAAATTAAGTATTTTATTAGTAAGTGTTATGTACGAGATACAGAAAAAAGTAGTTCCCATTAAAGTTTAAATATAATTTCGAATAGACTACATACTTCAAATGGCACAATTAACGATTAAAATATTACATTCATACCTAACGTAACGGGTGCCTTCGCCATCGGCGCCATTATAAAACAAAAACTGTTAGATTTTAAAACTCGATAAAGTTTACTTTTAAAATACAAATTAAGACACGCTCTACATAACCTTTATTGTAACAAATTACTTTAACTGTTTTCTGTTTCAAACTTGCTGCCAACAAATGCGAGTCAGACGGTGCTGAGTACATTAGCGCGACCGATCACAATGGTTGACACAGATCGCTAACGGCGCAACATTCATTGCCCACGAATAACGACTCGCATTAATATTATATTAATGAACGGAATGATACAAATAGCGTAAAAGTGCTATTCATAAGGCGAATTAAAAACGTATTAAAATGTCTAAAATGTCAAACTGCGAGGACGCATGGCGTATTAGTATCGTCCTAACGACCCTTTGTTACAAGCACGTGTAACAGAATGTCGTTTGTGTCACATTGTTTGTATCATGATATCGTCACGCCAAGTCGGTTACGGAATAGGCAGAATGCCGAGCGTGAAATATCTTCGTACTTCCAGCTCGGCGTGATTGTATAGTGATGAACATAAAAGATGCAGTCAGGCCTGGTTCACATGCAAATATAAAAAGTAACATTATAACATTGACTGGAAATTTGATTAAATTATAATATCATCATGAACTTTGGAATACCCACATTTCGTGAACTTACCGAGGATATTATTATACTTAACACCTATTCGCAAATCTTGCATCTATGTTTCTAGAATATCAACTCGAGCCAGAAGTATATATTAATACAGTCATATTTAATGTTAGTAGCTAAATCATTTGACAGATATTTAGTTAAACATAAAATTTACTTAATACCATATCGAATGCAAGTTTGCCGAAATATGAACATTACGTTACGGTGTGCCCTGCACACACCTATGGAAATATTCAACTACTCTGTTGAAATAGAAGCCGCTCGTTTTGCTACTAATGATTTCCTGTATTTTTCTACATGGCAATTATTTCCCATGGTTGAGCCGAAGACGATCGACTTTTTTATACTTACACTTCACGGTAAATATGCGAGCCGGCGAGCAAATAACTTACACACATTATTGTACCTATTAAAGCGATGTATGACGCAATAAAAGCAATTAATGTCCACATATTACAGCTTAATACACGAATATTACATTATAATATGGAAGATTTAGTTCTCTTTAATTGAACAGAAGACATTGATGGAGTCAGGAACAAAAAATCAGTTCGGTAATAATATTTAAAATATCCATCTAAGAACGTCAGAGCGTTATTTGTTAATAGTTACAAATGAATAAACACAACTAATTTACATAATCATATTTAAATCAGAGATTTACTAGTGCATGTAAACATTATGCACATAAGCTGTATATTAGAAAACGACATCGTGTCATTCGTTAAATTGATATAACGACAATAAACAAAAAGTGGCAACATTTAGCTAGAATCTTCAAGAAAAGACCTGTTACTCGGGCCTTTTTCTACAACTTGTAATTGTAGAAAGAGTACAACTACAACTTGTAATTCGTGGAACACAGATTAGCATTGGCATTTTTTTCCTTAAATAGTAGGCAATATGACAGTCTTAAATAGATCTTCAACGCTGATATTTTTTGTTAGCAACATACAGCTACTTTGATTATTAATTATTTATTAATTAATACTAATTAATTGATTACTAATTATTAATAAGGTCGACAAGTATTAACATTCTTTCAAACACTATATTTATAGTTGATTTAATTAAAACTACAAATGTTGTTTTTATTTATTTCTATTTCTAAATATGTAAATTCAAAGATCAATAGCGAGCATGAAAGATAGAAAAAAATTGTAAAGATAATTGTCATTGCATGCACTAAGCGTAAGAAAAAACACTTTTTAACTGTTGTTATTTTCGTATTTTCATAAGTATTAAACTAATTTTGACAAAGAATTATTTTCAAAAATAGTTTCATCTCCTACTCACCAAACTTCATCCGTCTCAAACTTATAAACTTTGTAATGATGAATTGAATAATGCTAAAACAAAAACTACGCTTAATCTCAAAACTTAAAACCATCTCCACATAAAATTACATCGAATTCAGCGGTTAACGTGAAAAAGCAACGTACAAAATTACTTTCAAATTGACAATATTATTTGAGATTAATATTTTCTTAGGTGCAGTGAAAGTCGCTCTAAATACATTTAACAAACTAATCAAATAAAAGCAACAGTGCAATCACGACATGGATATGAATGATTGAAGCAGCTTGTTCCAAAAACACGTTAAATGAATTATAATAAAATCGCGTCGATCGTCATCGGAACAAATGGGCTGTACATGTCGCCGCCCACGCCGCGATGCGCCCGCACCGCCGGCGTCGCCTCGCACTCTACACGTTCTTAAGTGATACGAAAGAAGATAAAGCCATAAATATGTAAAAATACTCTAGCTCCCATATAATTCCGCTCTTTATTCTATACAGATATACTGTATTGAATCGATCAATAAATATTTCATAGCGTCATAATTTTGAAGTCATCTGTATTAACAATATAACTGTTTGATTTTAAATAGTTTCCGTATTAATTATATACAAAATATAAATGCATCACGTGACCATAGTGTAACAGGCACCCATTATTTTTGTATACAAAGTTGGAATATCAAACTGACAGTTTTAAGCTTCAGTCTTCATATTTTTGTAAGGTAGTCTAATCTAGAAGGTGTTCAATAAGTATTTCCCACATAAAAATATCCACAATAGATACCAAAGCTAAAGCTTTTGTATCTAAATTTATTATAAAATTAAATATACATACATAACGTTTTTATAACAATATGATCTTAACATGAATAGTGACTAACTATTTGCAATTCAAGTGTACGACGGACTTAAACATTAACAATACTTTTCGTTGTTCTGAATTTAAAATTAAAATATACAGGATATGAGATATTAATTTTGTAATGACTAATGACAAAGGACATTCACAATTGACTTCGACTAAACAGGAACACCAATTTTAATATTTGCCAGTGAAACAATTATTATAATGTCGCCGTTGTTTCGGCTCCCCGGGGCCACGGACGACGACGGCTAACATGAAAATACAAAATTATTAAATGACATGTAGCCATCATAATAATATATATTATGCATTTGCGTTATTATACCCTGCAGTTAGAATTATTCGCAATGCGCTTCATAGCGATGCGATGGTGCCCATTTCATTTAACCATTTAAGGGCTGTTGCAACCACACACAATTATGGCATATTATGTAGAAATTGTGGCTTAATTTAATGTGGATATTTTGTTCTGTTGTTGTTCGTTTGTCGTAACATTTGCAAAGCTTTAAAGGTGAAGTCTATAATGTGTTTTACAGATATCATTGTCATCTACTTACCTATATAAGAAAATCATAGTTTATATTGCTACTTTTATCTTCTGATTTTATTAGTGGTTCTCGTTGTTTAATACTCTGACAATACATTAAGCAGACAACTTCGTCTTTATTAATTTGTAGTAAAAACAGCAGGAACTGAAAAAAATTCAAAAAAAAAAACAAAAACAACGTAATATTACATCTGTAATCCCCGAAGAGGTAAGCGGAGGAATGTAGATCACCAGTTACGTTCACTATTGAAGAGGAAGTGAGCCTGTTGCCATAAACCGAAAATATTTCCAGACTCCGAGCCACTAATAGACAATCTAAATTAGAAAAATCCAGTAGTGTCCTACCCGGGATTTGAGCCCAGGACCTCCCGATCGGCAGGCCCACGCGTAACCAACACGACCAACGAGGCAGTCTTAGTTTTTAAAACTTTAGTTTATTGGGAAATTGTAAAAAAAATATTAATTTACTGTATAATGCAAATTAAAATAAAATAAAATACAAAAAATATTTTATAGAAGATAATAATTAGGAAATTAAAGTGAGTTCGTCATTGGCGAACATTTGACTGCGTTGCAAGCGCGACTGCCGCTCGAAAAGTCCGGGGTTTGTTTCTCGGGTCAGGTACTATTGAATTTTTCTCGGATTTACTATCCGATTTTTCAGTGCTCGGGATCTGGATTCGTGTCCGGTATATATTAATAAGCTAAACCCCTTCTCCATAGTGGGACGTATAACTGAATAGGTGAATCGTTGGGTATATACCCCTTTGACTAACCCTTCGGGGAACACCGTCGTGAATTCATAAACTAAACTGAAATTCAATTGACAACTTAATTCACTTTTCATCATATCAAAGGCGTAATGTTAAAGTATTCTATAATTCACTATAATCGCGAATTGTTCCACTTAGCGTGTGTAAATCCCCAGACGCTCGTAAAAATAAAACAGTAAGCAATATCTACATTACATTGTATAGGTACTATTTTTTTGTAATATATACATTGTATACTAGATTATTTGTTCTTTTGTGGGTAATAAAATATATTTTATGGCAAGTGGCTCATCTCTTATTCCATAGTGGGATCTAAACGTAACTGATGAAACATTGGAGTCTATAACACTAGTCTGCATATCTCTACGGAGATTACAGGCGTGATATTATGGTTTTCTTTAAATATATTTTATTGTTATTATTGTATTATGCTATATTATTTGATAATACGACCGCTACTTATGCATCCACTACAGGAAATCATCGAACAGTGCAAAAACTGCTCTCCATTTTCCCGAAAAGTTATTTTTAATTCGCGTACAAATTGAGAACATTCATACAAGGAAAAAATAATCATGTTTTGTTTATTCGCTAGCGTAAAACTCGTCTATATCGCTTAATGGCACACATATTAAACAAAAGTTCATTTTGAATTAGCTTTTGAATATTGAACACATACATAGGTTCAAATGTCTATTGTTTTCGTGTGTATGGAATAGATCTAGGCGTGGCGACGTCGAAAAACGATTTACAAGAATACATGGCTATTACGAATGACGTACAAAATGATAGGTGTTTCTACATATGGCGCGTTTAATGCCTGCCCGTTGCAGCGGCGACTCCGAAGCCTTCGCCGAGGCACGTACGAGTAAATGAAGAGAATCGAGCTATGCAGGCGATGGAGTATACGTGACCACCATACCGCCAATCTAGAGGTAATCACCGGTTACTAGGACTGTTGACGCGGACGTACAAGTGACACATCGCTTTTGTACGTACATCCATACAATGTTGGGCTCAGCCTATTTGCTCATGACTAACAGGTTGTACCTATATATTGAAATTATATTCACCCATTCTTGTAATGTTCACTAATATTCATGGACACCGGCAGCGGAAAAAAAGTACCTACATAGAAAAAATTACGCATTTTTTACCCGATTGAACAATTGGTAATGAAAGGTTAGAAAAAGTATTGAATACTCGCAACTCTGTTACCCACATTTTATACATGTATAGTTTTATATTTTATATTTATTATTGTAATAAATAATAGTATGTGTAGAAGCAGATGCACCTCCCTGAAAACAATCCTGGCGGCGCCTATGCTAGTATTATGGCTTGATGTTCACTAATATTAAAACGTCGCTGCACCTCTGTGTATATGATTAGGGTTTCATTTCTGTATGAACTAGGCGATGGTCCGGCTGACAATTACAACTACAGTTTAATTTTACAGGACAATACTTCCGAACGAAATAAAAGTACGTTTCGACATCCAACTGTCGTTCGAAAACAACAATAACACATTGTGCGTCCGTAATCTTTATTGTTGTAAGCATCTTACAAAAGCTTAACATCTGAAAAATAGAGGAATATCGTAGAACAGCAATCAAAGTTCGATGTTGTTGTATAATTAGCTTATCGTCTCGCATCGGCTTGCAACGGCCAGTCGTGCGCGCGCGCATTGGCGAGCGCTGCGCCAATCGGCGCTCGGCGATCGACGATCGTTAGACCATCGATTCTTTTTGGTTATTACAATAATTCCAACACGATTGCGTCTAATTGCACTGATTTCCGACGATCGTGGAAGCGGTGCCTATATCAGATACATCTACACGGCCACGCGAGGCCACCATTGAAATTATAATACTTCACCATTATTGAGAAATCAGTCCTTGTTGTGGAAATTATATCACGTCTGTAATCTTAATGTTGCGTTGTTAGATATTATTTTGTCGGACGTGTTTTCCGTATTTTCATCTGTTTGCAATAAGCGACTGAATAAGTAGATGTAATGGTTTTATGCATGCCTAAGCACTTGAGTAAAATATAATTGGAAATCATGCTAATGCTTCAAGTTTATGCTACATCAAAGGAGGTGCAAGGTGGCAGCTGGAGGTCTAACAGCTAATTATGTATTTGAATGTTTCCAAATTGCCAAACTATTGATCTAGACACAGTCAAAGAGTCACAAGAGCTTCTTCTATAAACTTCCTCTACACCTTCATAGATACGAGTAACTAGATTTATTTCAATCTCGGATTTTACTTTTAAAAAATACACATCTGTCGAGTGTCCATGAATGCGTTTTAGATACTCGTAAATTAGGAATTGGAAGTAAAAACTTCACAAATGCATATTAAATTATAGTAAAACGATTTGCTGTTCAATGTAACGATGACATCGAAATGTAGCCACTATTGACTCGCACGTGCATAGCTCCCTACTAAATTTGTAACAATGCCTCTTAATATCAACGTCAATTTAGCAACGGAAGCTCAAAAACTACCATCGGCAAAGATTTTAGTAATGTTTTTACCGGCGTTTTATAGCGCGCCGCTAGATGGAATGGTCCGTCGTACATAATCAAACCACATGCGGGGCAGTAATTGCCTCCACATTCAAAGACCCGCTCACATCACGCCGTATAATGACAAAAATAGTCCAAAAAATACCTCCGCATATGAGATATTTTTTCATGAGTTCGCGCGCTGGCACGAAGCTAAATTACGAAATAAAAGATTAACTTAAAAGATCAATAAACTTAATAAATGATCTCAATAATTGTTGTATTACGGACACAATGGAGCGGCGTCGTGAAACGTCATTAAGGCGCGAACATCATTAATTTTATTCGCTGCTTTCTGACGTAAAAGCAATGGCGTCTGTCAGATTTGAAAAGCCGCAGTGCTCCCACCTGTTGGTAGCGCGATGAATTAGACATCGAACCCCGCAGCGTTTCACTTGATACTGCCACTGGAATGACTCGCCGAAAAACATAGGTCATTGAATCATACTGCACATTTCTAACGAGATAAACGTTTTAAAGCGATAACGTTGTCCACGCACGGAAATAAAGAATGAACAGAATTTGCTTCATTGTATCAATATGAATTTTAATTATTGCGTCGTGCACAAAAATTTCGGAATTCGTTTAAAAATTGTAAAAATGTTATTTCTTGTCGCTGATACTGTTTGGAAAGTCAAATAAAAAAATAGCTTTCAACAAATTACTTGTATTACGTGGTATTTGAAGCAATCCTTTATTTAACGGTATCGCAGTTTCGTGATAAAAATGAATCTTCGAATTACACAGCTTCGATCATTTTAACCGTCAATGTCCCAAAAAAGAGAGGTGCCAAAAAAATTGGGCAGCCTCTTGAGATTAGATTTCTTTTGGTAGCTAATTGCATTTTATCAAATTAAAGCAATTCTGCCCGAGGCCGACGGCGAGTGATTGATAATGTTTGACGTGCTATCGTTCCCACTAGTTTTACAGAATAAACTGTTTTGATTTACACAAATTTTTGCCATTAGTCATGTGACCTTACCTTGGGAAATTAAAATAATTAAATCAAAATTAATCATAACTGTTATTGACATCAATAATCGTACAGATAATGTGTATAATTTACAATAACTATTAATATATATTACTTGAGGATTTAAGGAGAACCCATTTAGGTAGATCTTCTTAATAGCTTTCATTGATTTTCAATTGGACTTTTTGAATTATTTTTTTTATTTACAAATTTTAATGTAATGAAACAAGAATTAATGTTTATGGCCAATGATGTGACGTCGCATTCATACGTGCCAAGTTTGTACCACGGTTACAAGTTACACCGCCAGGTCCTGCGTTGCGCTGTTGCCTGGAACTGCGGAGCACCGTGGCTGCACTCAACCGTCATTTCAATCATTAAGATTTTCGGCGGCGGACTCAAAGCGGTGATTGATGCGCCCGTTTACCGGTCGCAGTGGCACGGTCCGGTAAAAAACGAACGCTTAATTAACTCGTTTGGCACCGCCGCTCATTAGAATTATTAATCAAACCGAGGCGGGGCTATCGCGCGAGTATGATGTATCGAGCTTTGATTACGTTAATGTATTCGGCCCACAGTAATTAAAACCTCGCCGGGATGTCTGCACGGTGAACAAAAGCGCCACGGTACGCGCAACAAGCATTACTTTTTCCGAATTAACATCACTAATGATGCTCTATGAAATATCGTTTCGCTAATTCTTGGGCAGGTGCGCTATCAAACTAACGCCCGAGGTAATTAATATTAGAACAGTTCCAAATTAGTAAATATCATTTATGAAACTACACACTTGCTCAAAATATAAAAGTCAAATAAAAAACATAACCATCTTGTGTCGTATCTGTCATAGGTACCTCTTAGGAGTGTACTACAGCCTGCTGTCTAGCTCTTCCGGGATTACAAACGTTATGTTACGTTTACGTTTTAATCTTTTTATGTTATAGCCATGTAGTCCATATCATGAAAGTCCGTATCATGAAAGTTGTATTTAAATTATTGTTTTTTACTTTAAATACGGGCTTGATATTTTTACATGTTTAAAGTAAACGTAACATCAAGCCGGTAATCCCGGAAGAGCTTAAGCAGAGGAGTGCAGCCACCCACCCAGTAGAAGGACCTACGTTTCACCAGTTACGTTTACATCCCAGTATGGAATAGGTGGACAATCTATTGCCATACACAGGGCACATGTCCAGCCTCCGAACCACTACTAGAAAACCTATGTAAGAAAAATCCAATAATGCCCTACCCGGCATTTTAAGCCAGGACATCTCGTTCGGCAGTCGCGCTTGCAACCAACACGACCAACCAGACAGTAATTTAAAACACTTTATCATAATAATGTTCTATTCATATTTGAATTCGTTATTACTAATTCATGTGTGTCAATTAAAGAATAATATGGGGATTTAATTAATACAATAAAAAAGTATTAACATTTGTAAGTGCGTTAGTTTAAAGATATAAAAAATTGATCAAAAGAACAAGCTTAAGAGAATTTAAAATACATTTCATTCCAGCTGCTGTAATTGGTTCGTCGTTTGGCAAAAGTGTCCTATCTTCATACCAGACAAAGCTTCATTCATGAACATATTAACACAAATTTGATATTTTTAATTAACATAAATACAAGCATATTGAGGAGTGGATACGTGGGAGTGTGCTATTCTCCTCTGCCTACGTCTTCGGGAAAATACAGGCATAATATTGTGTTAATAATAATATTCGAACAATTTAAAAAGAGAACAGTTATAAGTTTCTGGAGTAGTCCCGCGCTGCGCTCCACCAGCGGTGGGCGAGGGCTGCGCTGAGTAAAGATAACACGCATATTTAATACCTGCCAGGCGCAAAATGCACACCGATGTGCAAACTGGTGATAAATTTCCCTAACTCACTGTGTTCCTGTCATTAAAATAAATGTTTAATGTGTACCACATGTTATTAAATAAATGTAATGTGCCTAGAAACAGAATTCCCCTTCAAAGGGGCCCAAGCATTACCACAACTCGAGTGTTCCTGATGATCATAGGCGACGTTAACCAAGTAGTCAATTGTCAGGCTAAATATAAAAAAGAAAAATAATTGCAGGTGATAAAATCTACACATTTTTATTATTACACTTGCGTTGTAGGTACTTTCAAAGACGCTTGCTATTGTACATAAAGTTGACTGGTGAATAAATCAGGTCCAAATTTAAACATACTTTTTTTAAATCTAAATTTCGCAACTCCATGGTGGGAATTATAACCACTGTTGGGACGTGGTTACGTACTTCACTACTCTGCCTACCCCTTTGGGGAGGTACAGATGTGATATTACACGTTGCATTGAATATAACAAGTTTAGTGAGCAACAGAAATAACTTGAGCAAAAGTCTTGCAACGTGTTAGTCGAACAGTGGGCGGAGGTGCTGTTGAGATATGGAGCGCGCTAATCTCGGGCAGATAGCGGGCGCGCATAAACAGAACCGCGCGGATGTGTAGACCGCAATGAATTTCTCTTATTTCGCTGTTTTAGTTGAAATCAACTAAATAGTTTACGTGCTACAAAAGTTTACCACCATAACAACACGCCTGTATTTCCCCGAAGTTTAGGCAGTGGAGTGCAGTAAACTCCCAACTACCTCGTTGGTCGTGTTTGTTGCTAGTGCGACTGCCGATCGGGAGGTCCCGGGTTCGATTCCCGGGTCGAATACTACATACATACAGTATGATTCACAATCATACAGATCCCTTAAACGGTACGCAGGAAGGTGAGAAATATATACTTCTTCCTTATATACTCCTTCTACATTCGTCAATCTTATCATTCTCGCACGCCGGTTTCGAATACTTCTGTCGCTGCCATCAAGAACTTTAGAGATCTTTGTATTACACTGGTATGAATTTATTCATTTATTTATCCTTTATTCCTATTTTAAAAGGGCGGATTTAACGCTAAGTGGCACTCACCAATCAACCCAGGTGATAATGAAAAGTTGGTGTAAGTACCTACTGCGTTCTTTCAATTAAACAAAAAAAAAACAAATCTGAAGGTATCATGTTATATATAGTAATATACATAAGTAAAAATAAACGCAGATAACAGTAATGCAAATTTTAATTTAATAAGGTCAGGTAATCTCAGTCGGAACAAGCCTCTCGCCATGTTAGTTGAGCGGATAGCGGTAACTACGAGGCGATAAGGTCATATCTCCCCGATACCGCATTACATACAAAGTTGATGATATATTTGAACCCTACAGGTTTTAGATTGAGTTGTCCAACCTTTAATCTATCTCTATGTTCTAGAATATTCTAAATGAAATTATTCTAAATGAAACAGGACATATACCCACTGAATTTAGGACTAAGTATAGGTAAACGTCAATTACATTTAAGTCTATGCATATACATATGACATCATATAACATTACGCCTGTATATCCCGGAAGGAGTGCGCAGAGGAGTGTAGTACAGTCGCAAACGAAAACCGTAGAGTCTAAAACTATATTATGATAGAGAATTTATATACATTATGATATGCGTTTATACATAAATTGTCTCACGATTCATTATTCTTCAACAAAAGTTACATATTTTCACGTAAACTTTTAAAAACCTTTCGCTACATATCATAATATATATATAAAATGTTACATACTTCATCCACTAAATATATTGAAATAAAAATACAAATACATGTACCAGGAAATACTGTTCTTCGCGAATAGTTTTGTGTTAGTAACAGAAAAAGATTAATTTTCGGAACCCACGTAATTAGTTCCACTACTTTTAAAAGTTCATATTCTAATCCTCGTTTTGTGCTTTGTTTAAATCTTGTTCGGACTAATTAAATATCAAACATAAAGCCGTAATGACTAATAAACATCATCACCGTCATCATCCAATATCGCGCCACTGAACTCGATCTTCAGCTCCTCGTATTCAACCTCTGCCAGCCACTTCGAGTGCCTCGTCACTGCACGTAGCCAGATAATCAACATACAACTTCATTTTGTTATATCACAACAAAACCACGCCCCGCGTATTAGACGGCCACGTGAATAAATATCTCCTTTTAAAAAACAAAATGTCAAAATGTCGAAACAAAAGCGGCAGGTGGTCAACTCGCAGTATACTTAACTGCGAACATTGTACATGCAGATGAAAGTCTATACGAAGCGCGTGCACTAAAACCACAACCCCACACTTTAGTCCAACTGAATCGAAACTAAATACACCGCGCTCCTATTTAACGAATATTTAATTCCAAAAGGCACGAGTCGAGTCTGCAACGCATGACAGATTGCAATGCAACAATGATTTGTTCAGTCGCCTTTCGGTTAATGGGTGCTAGTGCTGAGCAGACGTACTAAATTAAAGCCTACGTGCTAGCAAAGTATTTACAATAGAACACAATCTACGGGACATGCAGACTGGAGATGAAAATGAATATTTGTCGACCAATTATAAGTAGGTATTTATTTAAAAGAAAAAACAGTTGAGTTTAAGAAATAATATCTGCTTCTATTAATGTTTTGCACCATTCCAAAAGACATATTTCATTTAACGCACATTAAATCAAGTTGGTAACTTCAATTAATCAATAAGAAACTTTGATTTAAAGAAACTACATCATTATTAAGAAAATATCACGTAGTGAACGAAAACTTTAATAATGAAATGGAATGTTTAATGATGTATTGAAATAACAGTATTTATAATTGGAAAACTAACAAAATACCTTTAAATTTAAGCGATGGATAGCGACATCCTACGCTGCGCCATTGCGGCGCTAAAAAAGGGATTACGGGCTTCGAGGACTTCCTCTAAACCCGAGCAGGTTTCATGGGGGACACTGCCCCATGATGTTGAACACCCCGCCTACAGGCGGTGGTGATAGACCTGTATCGTG
>DWDV01001578.1:0-12946 GCA_018245615.1 Mimoniades ocyalus | reverse complement strand
TTCTAGTAGTGGCTCGGAGTCTGGATATGTGCCCGGTATATGGCAATAGGCTCACCACCTATTCCATCGTGGGACTTTAAAGTAACTGGTGAAACGTGGGAGTATTCTACATTCCTCTGCTTACCTCTTCGGGGATTACAGGCATAATGTTACTTTTTACTATACAAATATACTATTCAATACATATACATATTATCTAAATGTATACATATACACTGTCATACTTCTGATTGTGTAATGTTTAAAAGAAACGTAACATCACGCTTGTAATCCCCGAAAAAGAAAGGTAGAAGGGTAAGTAAAAAATATGCAGTAATTCTACTATTCGGGATATCCGCATACATTACGATACCCAAATTAGTCAAAGGCCAGATCCGACGTAATTTGTTATTCTAAATCTCGCCGTACGCGATTGGATTACTTTTTACTGGACTAGTCACGTTTATTAACGTTGTATAAATATTACTCGTAATCTAGATGTGTATAAGTTATACAAATTATACAAAAACTTAGCATCACTCCTGTATTCCGTGAAGGCGTCTACAAAAGCTAGAGTACACTGCCACATTCCACCTGTTAAATTCTACGTCCCACTATGAAATAGGGGATGACCCTATGCCATGTACAGGGCACATATCCAGATTCCGAACTCCTACTAAGTATTCTCAGATAATAAAATCTAATAGTATTCAACCCGGGAAATGAACCTGGAATCCACAGAACCAACGAGGCCGTTAATCTTATAATCATTACGGTATTGTCATTATAATATTGGCAAACACACGATCAATTACACAGTAGGTAAAGTTAAAATACAGTAGAAATTAATTGTTAAATTATTAACTTAAATGAAGATATTTTTTATGAAATATAAGTCTTTTTGTTCCAACTTTTTGAGATTATTTATTTTTAGGATTCTCGGGAAAAATTAATTGTTTAAGGTATTTTAAATGCCTCCTGGGGTGATTTACTATTTGTTTTATTATTGTAATTTCGATAAACTCTAATCATTTTGAACATATTGCAAATATTTCATTTGTATCAGGATAGATTGCTTAATTAATTGTGCCTCGAAGTCTGAATTTGCGTCCGGTGTATGGCAATAGGCTCACCTTTATTCCCTAGTGGGACGTAAACGTAACTGGTAAAGTGTAATGTACTACATTCCTCTACGAACCTATTGACGGTTTACCGTCGGGATGATACGTTTTTTTAGATTTTTTAAAACAAAAATAATAATACTATTACTGTCCACATATCCAAATAAAAAAATTATTCAGTTATTACTCTAAATATATAATATCATATTATAATTTTTCAATTAATAATAAATTTTCATTTTTCAGCAGGCGTAACTTTATATAGATTTTACAACAATTTTCATTGATTTTGTTTTAATTATTAATGACGATGCAAGTGCCTTAGGGCGTAATTTTTATTTGCTCTACATCCTTAAACCTAATAAATACAAAAAGCATAAATTATATGTTGTTTTACACTATATCAACTTAGATGTAACTACGCAAACATGATCATTGTTGAATAAAGATCAGAAACATTGTAATGTGAACATGTGTTCACAGAACAACAAATATTATCGCCACTATATGTCACTTCTCGTGAACAAAAGTGCTGGATTGTTCGAGAACATCGCCTAGCTATTAATCATTTTAGTACACTCCGCTTCGTTTAATGTCATCTTGTGTCAACAGTTGGTGCATTACAAGATACTGAGCGATAACAGAAATGTATGTATCCAATGGAATTTTCCGTTGGATACATACATTCCCAATGGAATTTTACTATAGTGTTCAATATATGACTAATGAGGACTGAGATAAAATTTAGATTTAAAAAATTGGAAAGTTACACGTTTCTGTGACACTATTTGTAAGAAATATGTTAATTTACTATTTAAATTAATTTACGACCTTTCTTATACAATTTCTATATCTTCTTATACAATTTACATAGTCATATTTACAACGGACCTAACCTAAGTCATGATTTATATCGGAATTATCAATTCATTTTTTAAGACACATGCTCATAGCATTTTCATTTTGATCACAAACACCGATTCTGCTGATATCATGTGATAATTCTATAAAAATCGTGTGTAACTCTTGGTGTACACAACTTATGTTAGTTTATCTATGGCATACAAGGCCCTGACGCGACTTGAAAGTACTATGGCGCAGGAAATTTCTGTGAAGCGTTACGTAGTTTTACTAAAATATGTAGATTTATTATATGTTATCAGCGGCCTCTACTTTTATCCCACTTATGTTAACATAACCGGTGAAAAGTGTGAATACTGCGCCCTCTGCTTATCTAATCAGGGAAATACAGGCGTGATGTTATCCTTATTTGGCGGAAAAAAAATTAGAGTTATAACTCCTCAGGGAAGGCCTATGTCCGGCACTGGACTACAATACATTGATGATGATGAAAAAAAACGCTAACTAATGACTTTAGTAACAATTAATTCTAACGGAACTAACTGGCCCTAACGATCCTACTGCTACAGTCCTATTCGAGGTTGGTTGCAGATGTCTGTGGGCGGCAGCGGCCATTGTGACTGCCGTCTGCTCGTTCTCTACAGTCAACACGTAAAGATGCCAACATTTATTTCCCGGAAATACAATAAAAAGTAAAATTAAATAATATTGAAAAATAAAATAAAAAATATTACAGTGTTCTACATTCCTCTGCCTACCTCTTCGGGGATACCAGGCGTGATGTTACGTAAAATAAAAAATATAAAATAAAATTTGTCATTTTCTATGAGCTGCAAAAAGGAAGGTTGTCTGGAACAGATCGCTCTGGTAGCGATTATTTTGTTTTTTTCGAGAAGTCTTCTGGTTTTCAATGGTATAATGCTAAACAGTGTGCAATAAAGTTTCTCCTATTATATTATATGAAGTACATGAAAAACATACCATGGTAATTGCATCTAGTATTACGTTGCTTATACAATCTGAACTTAAAATTTACTATTTTAATATATAAACTGTGCACGATAACAAGAGACCTGCCTGCTATATATACATAAAGCACTTCCGATGACTATATGTCGTCCTTTTTCAACGTAAATATGTACTAACATCCTCTTAGTATTAATTTAAAAATCTAGTTTTTTTTTCGCACCGTACAGACGCGTCACGGTGACCTCATTGGACAAGTTTACCAATATCTATACAAAGATAATGAGTCCTAAAAGTGATTAAAAACTTTCTTTTTAAATCAACCATTAAACTTTTTTATTTTTCTGTTCTCCAAACAAAGATTCCCCAACACGCGTGCGTAACGTGGGGAATATGGGCATAACCCCTCAGGGGAAGCCTATTTACAGGATTGGAATGCAATGGTCTAATGATGATGATGATGATGATGATGATGGTGATGGTGATGATGATGATGATGGTGGTAGTGGTGGTGGTGGTGGTGGTGGTGGTGATGATGATGACAAAAAGAATGTCTAGTGTTGTAGAGAATCATTGAATAGATATAGAATATTATTTATAGTGAAAATATTAAGCATGCATTATAATTTGAAGAATTGAAAACACACGTAAAATACCTCATAGGAATGTATCGATTATACCAATCTGGAATATCTTCCAGTAGCCCTGGTATTGAAACAGTGATCCGCAGGGGAAATTTAAGTGGCACTTAAACTATTGAAATATTAACCAATTTATATGTATTCAGAAATAGACGCTAAATTTAAATTTAACCATTAATATGTAGGTATGTACTAATCAACAAAAATATTGTTAATAATTGAAAACGAAAAATATTCTGAAGGCTAATTAATAGGCATTATTAATGCTATTCCATTCGTTACATAACTGCTTCTATATACTCGTAGTTTATAGAAACAAAAATATTTTAACACTAAATTGTGGATAGTAAAATTTTTATAAATATAATTTAAATACAGTAATTTAAAAATATATATGTATACGATTTTGAATACTATATACAATATAAAATATAACATTAAAATCAAAATTCAAAAAAATATTCAAAAAGAATTTCTAAGAAAGAAAAAACTGGTGATGTTTCACCGTACCTAGTCACACAACCGCAGTTTCTTTACATTGTAGTCAAGCACAAGCACACGCGTGGAACGGGGACCCAATTTCAAATTTGGAACTTTGTCGACTGTGCAAACGGTTAGAATACAACAATCCGCTACCCGACGTTACACTACCTCAACTAACGCACTACCAACGTATGCACTAACTTCGTAGGTGAGTATTTATTCAAACTAAATACATCTTGTACCGTTATCAGAATGGAAAATATTAATGACGCTCATGCATCAGTATACAGCTATAATAAATTAGCAATGATAGCGTTGTGGCTTAAAGCTCAGCCTACAAGTTTGCGGATCTCGGGTTCGAATCTGAGCACGGCTAATCTCTTTGCTTAGTAAATTATATGCGTTTTTTATAAGTGGAATGATGGAGAAAGCTGGAATATTAAATTATGTAAAGCATATGCAAGTTGATTTCTGTTAAGAATTTTAGTTTATGTTAAGATAATATACCTTATGATTTGTAGTCTGTCAACCCGTACTTGGCATTGTGGCATGGAGTATGACTATAGTAGGCGGTTAAGGGTTAGTTTCTCGGCAGCGCTATTAACTGAATGGAGGGACAGGGAGGGACGGCCTTCGCTTCAAATCAGACGAAATTGTAGCGAAGCCGAACCTAGTCTATATAAAAAAAATAATATATGTTGTAAGTCTTTATTTATAATAATAATAATAATAATAATGTTGGGACATCTCCAAACACGGCCATCTGATCCCAAAGTTAGCGCCAAGAGCTTGTGGCATGGTAATCAGACGGCTGATAAACTACATATATACATATGAATATATACTTAAATAGATATTTTTTTTTACCCAGACAGAACAAATACTTGTGCTCATCACACAAATATTTATTCTGGGTGGGAATCGAACCCACGACATCCAGCGCAACAGTCAGGTTCACTAACCACTGCACCAACGAATCAGCCAAATAAATAAATAACCGATCCGATGCGACCCATTCTAATGTGCGTCGAACTTAAATTCATGAGATAACAGCACAGAGACATCCAGTGCGGACAGCGCCGTGACTTCATTAAAACAGTCATAACAGGACGTGGAGTCAGGTAGTTCGCAACTACATTCCGAAACACGGTAAGTAGTTCGCTTGAGTTTAAATAAGTAGAATATACAGTACTGGATAACAACTGACTTCAGATTGGAACTTTGATACGGAGTGTACGCTTTACATGGCGAACTTCATCCAACAGTTCTGCTTTCATATCAGTATTGTAGTTATGCGTTTCAGCTGTCAAATTTGTTATATCTGTTAAATCGGCAGTTATATTGACCTGTTGGTACAGTGTTTACGAAGCCTGACTGTTGCACCGGGAGTCGTGGGTTCGATTCCCACCCAGGATTAAAATTTAGTGATGGTCACAAGTATTTGTTTTGTATTTGGGTGTTATGAAAATCTATTTAATTATATGCATATATGTAGTTAACAGTCGTTTGGTGACCATAACGCACGCGTTTTTGAGGGTTAATTTGGCATCAGATGGCCGTGTGTGGAGATGTCCTGTATTATTATTATTATGCTAAATTAATTCAATGTATATTATATGATAATTCTGAATAAATAACAAATAAGAATAAAGCGCGTCAGGTGTAAAGATTGAAATTATTGGTACGCAGTGCCTTTTGTCTACCCCGTAAGGAGCCCAGTAGGACGTAGTGTTCCATAGTGAGCCATAAACATAACTGATGAGACCTGGAAGTGTACTACACTCCACTGCCTACCGCTTCGGGGATTACAGTAGTGATGTTACGTTTGTAATGAAACAGTCGCAGGGCAAGATTTAAACGCAGAACACCCAGAACGAGAGGCTAATATGTAATCTACCAAGCCACCAAAATTACCTCAAGGGACACTCACAAAAAACGAGAAACATATTTTTTTTATTAATTTTATCCAAAAGCACTGCGAAAATACATTAAATATACTTGTCGAAGTTAATTGACAGCGTACATCTGAATAGAGAGTACAGGCACTTGGGAATGGCCAGCTAGACTCACAAACCGACATAATTGAAAACGCGAATTGAAATTATATGTCGTCCTCAAACACAGGCCCCGGGAATGAAAATTACAATATCTGATGTTGTGAAATTGTAACGGAAAATCCGTTTCAATTTAAGTATAATTAAACTTTCGTTAAATGACTGAGTTCGGCGGAGGCTCGTTCGGCGTGCGCGGCAGGCGGACCTGCCTTTCGCATTCTGATACGAAACTCGTTTCAATCAGCGGATGTTCAACTCTATACACACATACTGTAGAAACATAGACATGTTTTAGTTCTCCATACAAATACACACAACGCCACAACAAATAAGTATGTCAGTTTATTGTATTTTTAACATAAATAAAACATCCTATTACATGCGTATATTTAAATCTATTTATTACAAAAACAGGACTCACAAAAACTCTATTACACAGCTTTATAACGAGATTAATTTGGACACTTTATGTTGTATATAATGGTAATAACAAGAATAATAATAATAATAATATATTGTGACATCTCCACACGCGGCCATCCGATCCCAAAATAAGCGTCAAGAGAGCTTGTGGTATGGTAACCAGACGGCTGAAAAACTACATAGGTACATATAAATATAAATGTATACTTAAATAAATATTTCTTTTTATTTTTACACCCAGCACAAAACAAATATTTGTGCTCATCTCAAATATTTATTCTGGGTGGGATTCGAACTCACGACCCCCCGCGCAACGGTCAGGTTCACTAACCCCTGCACCAACGTGCTAGTCAACAATATAATGCGATAGATAGATGCGAGCGAAATAACGTTCGACATTATTTCGCACTGTTTCAGAATCACGGCCAAATTGTAATTGGCTATTGATAATGATAAAATTAATCACTTCCGAATTATACAAGCTTCGATACGAAGGTTTTAATATTAGAATGTGTTACCATTTCATATGATCATGTATTAAAACAGAGCTAATATTATTAGCTTAGACTTAATATATATGAGTGTACAACGCAAGCGTACTTTCATTATTGATTTCTTGACACATCATTTTGGACTGTTCGTGAAGTGAAAAATTTGTAGTGAAGAGATTAGTAAACGAATAGGGTACAGCCACAAGCAGTCAGTTCCGCCCATGTATATCAGAGTCAACTAGTGTCAAATATTATAATTTCTTAATAAATTTAGTTAGTTACAGGCGTGAAGTTACTTCTTTTTTTTTTTAGTTTGTTAGTTAGTTAATCTTAAATTGGTTACGGGACTAGGGGAATGATTATTGTTAATGTCATAAGACATGTCAGTATAAGTACAATCAGTATTCGTACGAATCTTTCCTATTGGAAGGTGGTCAATGATACTGGACTGCACCACCTCAATATCATTATGTAATTTAATCAAACATTTAGAATTAAAATTAGTTCCAATCCATAGACAAATCAGTCAAAAGACACATATACAAATCTCTAATAGCGTCTATCTGTTTGTCTATATCCCGGCTTCCGACCCATTGTTTGTTACGAGCGAAATGCTAACTTTAAAGTCACTTATAAGCGAAGAAACTTTTCAAAGAGTTTCAGCGCACACTGCGGCTGAAGAATGAATTTTGTAAAAAGTAAGAATACGCAAAATTCCAACGACAACTAGTAATGAAAACTTATCAAAAATATTATTTTAATACATTGTACTATTCGTGAGCATTATAGTTAGCACACTATATTAATCGCACATATTATATTGCATTAGCGCTTTATAATATATCGCACAGTTAGAGAATTGAGGCCGGATTACGTTCGAAAATTGATTTTGATAATTTGAATAATTAAGTGGTTTTGTATAATAATAATTACAGTAAACAATGTAAAGCTAACTAAATTTAGATGAACAGCTGAAAACTACCCGCGTCATTTAATATATTAAAGTTAAATATAGTACGTTTGTAAAGCGCATTACTTGAAAATGGCTAAATTAATTTCGAATAGTTTTTTCTCAAAAGTTTCGCATGATGTAGATCTAATTATGCCTTAAGGGGAAAATGGAGTATGCGATCGGAAAGTGATTTAATTGTATGATTTTTATGTGCATTTTGTACCATAAACTTAAATGAATAAATATCATAGGATTCGAACGATGAATATGCTTATTTTTTTTTGCTCTTTTTTTTCATGTTGAGAAATTTATCACAAACGGAAAAAAATCAGAAATAAGCAAATTATTTGTTTTATAAGTTTTTGTTTGGTTACAGGTTTTCAATGGTTTTACGCAAGATCATAAAATGGTTACACATATACATATTTATTAAAACTGACACAGGACAACGACGATCAATTCAGTTAATCATTTCAAACCTCGTTCGTGTTAGTCAAGTTGCCCGGTACGGCCGAGTACTATTGAATTTTTTCAATTTCCGGTTGAAATTTCTAGTAGTGTCTGGATATGTGCCCAGTGTATGACGTAACGTAGAGACGTAAACGTAACTAGTGGAAGGAGTAGGAGTGTACTACACTCCTCTGTCTATCCATTCGGGGTAATCCCCGGAATGTGTGATGTAACGTTTACTCATAAAATATATATCATTAGACCATAGAAAATAATAATTTTACAGTCTCAAAATAAATGTTGCTCTCGAGATTCTAAACGAAGTAGACGTAACATTATAAGTGGAAAGGTCTCTTATAGCAATTCTTAAGCGCAAACCCTTAAACACAGTTAAAGGTGCCCAATAATTCATGAACGGTAATGTTTTACCGTAATTTCATAACGAAGTTTCAGCAAAATTAAAACGCAAAAAAAATCTAATAGCAATCTAGTAACAATGCGAACACTTCAAACACGATCCAAAACCTTTCTCACATAACGAAACAAATTAAAATTACGCAAATTAAACAAATTAAAAGTACGCCAATTTTAAAGTACGTATTAATACAAATTAAATTAAATTAACATTGCTGAAATTATACGGACCTCAAACGACTTGCTTACGTAGAATAATTATAAAAGTCAACGAGGGGCTACTGTGAGTTCGGTTAATTTCTCTTAAGAACGATGTCCTCGTTATAGTGATGGTACGCTCATATATCGATACTCGTGACATGTGAAATGTCTACTTCCATCGGAGGTCTGCCTATCCGAAATACTGTAAAATTGGATTCTTCAAAAAATGCGTGAGAAGACCTCGCTATTAAGGCCGTCTACACATCGGCAACATCTCGAGTGTCGCATATAACCATAGGCGACAGTGACCACTTACCACCAATAAAAATAGATATTGATTAATTAAAATGAGAAACTCCAAGAGTAAATAAATAAAAGTGTTTTAAATATTGCGATCGTGCTGCGATTGGCGGGAGCTTATGAAGAAGCACATCGAATAAACTCTCAAGATATTGGATATCTCGAAAAAGCATTCGTGAGTTAAGCCAGTCCCTAATTTAGTCATAGATATAATTTATACATTACCGTTTGATCGCTTATTGTAAGGTGTAAAGAAATATTTATTATTAATAATTTTTTAACATTTATCATTAATATGTATTTAAAACACCGAAAATACTATATCCAAGGTATCACCCACATACAAATACAGGATAATAATAATAATGCTCTTATAGTTTAATATTATCATGTCGTATATTCTGGTTCTGTCATTATATATTATTATTTTTCTCATGAAACTACATAATTGCTGGATGTGACTCGAGGTGAAAGCTGTAAATTAATGATGTATTACTATGGCATTCAAAGCCATTTTAGCGTGATCATTTGTCTTCTTATCGATAAACAAAGCAACACATCACTATACTTTTTGTGCCGATTCCACAAGTACAATACACTATTAAAATCGTATAGTTTAACCGTTATAAAATGATGTTCTTTGCGCATTAATTTGATAACTTTCTCGTACAAAATTCAATACCATTTTTTCAATTAATATGTAGGTATATCACGTATCATTGCTTTATAAATATGTTACACGAAATAAATTCAATATTATTGGTTACTCGCGACCGTCCTCAAAGTGGCTTGACTGACTAACACATTTTAGGATAAATACGTGAGTACCTATTATTCAATATTGTATATTAACATTGATTTAAATGACATACCCAATTAATACAAACGTGCCCGGTGTATGGCAATAGGCTTACCACCTATTCCATGGTGGGACGTAAACTTAACTGGTGAAACGTTAGAAAACGCGTCCGTGAGTATACTATCGAGAAATGATAAGGGTCAGGTTGTTTCAAGATTACTGCCTTTACAATGATACTGAATTATATTTAATTTTAATACACATTAATAATGTTTTATATATATATATATATATATATATTAGAATGAATGTTCAGTTTCACAATTAACTTTTAAACAAATGTACATACCTACATGTTAAAATTATGTATGTATCAATCGCAGCCACGTCTCCTCTGTGACGTCACTGCGCTCGATGGAGCTGGAAGCTGATAGAGAAGGACCTCGGACAGGTGAAAATTACTCATAACCTATCCCGAGACACCATGTGTACGTTGAGTCGGTACACAGTTTAATCAGGTGTATTCAGTTCTTATAATAAACTTTCTTACAAACATAAAACCGTTTCTCAGAACTGACGTTAAAGGAGGGTAATTTACTGCATTATAGCGCAGTGAAATCGAACTTCTCCCGGTTGTACTGGTAACGCTCGTTCCTTATAATACCATTAAGATATATATCTTTTACCCAATTTCGATGGGTCATCGTTCGTTCATTCGTTCAGTGGGCCATTGTATCGCGAATTTATATCGCCATGTGTCAATATCTATTTCCCATTCGCTCCGTGATATATGGGAATTGATTGATGACCTGACAAGCTAAAGCTCAGTCATGTTTTGATGGCCACCATGGAACAAACAGAGGGAACGCAACACACACACACACACACAAACGCGGGCATAATGTAATTATGCAAAAATAGTCAGTTATGTACATATATTATATACTCCAGGAAATTTGATAAGAATTGATGACCTGAAGAAATTAATAATGGAAAACCATGATACGTTTGAACCAATTACAGATTCATTTCTATAAAAACAGATAAGGACACAAATTATGAATACAAAACAAAAATACTAAGACTTCTAACATAATCATAAAAAAGACCCGATGAGGACGCTTGAAGCGCAAAAAGAATTGATACTACTCTTACGGATGCGTGGTCCATTTTAGGACGCGTCTGCACTTTCCAGCAGACGGATATGCGCTCAAATGTTAGGCTATCATAGGTAAAGAAAAGTTTATCATAATGCGACTCTATGCCCTTAGCTGTTCTCATATATTGAAAATAAACACATATCCAAAGAGTTTACGAAACAAATGTAGATAGAAATATTATACACAAAAAATATAGTCGTCCGTTAAAACAATTTTGGAATAATACTCTCTATCAACTAACGAAGGCTTTCAAACTGAGTAGGTACCTATTTAAATAATTTTACAGCAAATTTATGACTAACTTCGCTCTACTTAAAAGAGCCTGTGCAGTTGAAATTTCACCGTTTCAATAGTTATGAATGAATTTATTACATAATGGAAAGTAAGTTTAATGAAAATACTTTTGTATAGTGTTCAGGAGTAGAGACTCCGGTGCTGCTTGTGTTTCTATCCCCTAACAGCAATGATACTCGTATGTTTCGTTCCAACATTATCCTCTGAGTAAACGCTTATATGAGCTCACTAAAACAATAATTCATTACTATCAATTCGTTTTCTTTTGAAAAATAATGGCATAAAAACTTACATTATCAAAATAATTTCTTTATTGTCTGTTTGCTTCATTCGTCTAATGGTTTCAAGTGCTAATGTTGAGCAAGAGGTCCTGCATTCGAGCCGCGAGTCGAGTATAATTGGAATTTTCTAACTTGAAAGTTCAAAGCTCGCAGTCTGTGTTTCTGTCCGATATAGCAATAGGCTAAGCTCCTACTCCTTAGGTAATGTAACATATTACGTGAAAAATGGAATGACTACGCCGCCTACCCCTTCAAAGGGATACAGGCGTAATGATGCGTTATATTACTTAGTGTTTCCTACCAACATGATAACAGATGGAACCCAAAGTTATAATAATATAAATACCTGTTTATTAACCTAAATTGTCAGTTTAAAACTCATTTAGATGATAAGTGAAGAATGTATTATAGCTCGGTGAACGTACCTCATATAGAATTTTAATTTATTTATTTATTCGCGTATTGTACACCATGAATAGGCAATACAAAGGGTGGACTTAATGCCTAGTGGCATTCTCCACCGGTCAACCGTTGGAGCCAAGTAAATAATATAAAAACATAGTGACCGTTGCAATAGAAAACAAAATAATAATAATGATTACAATAAACACATAAATGTCATGATTTTGAAGTTACTTAGCGTGAGTTAAATATAATTAGTATCACGAAAACCACAGAACACACAGAGCACATATTGGTAAACGTATTTTGATTAGACTTAATAATAACAAATTAATAACAGTGTTAAATCAAATTGAAATATATTAACAATTTGTAGTAGCATTATCGACAAATTAGTTGTCGAGGTTTTGTTTATCGATGTCAAATTATGTACCTACATAATAAATTACGTATATGGTGTTAAGCTAAATGTAATCTATTTCAAAATTGTGATATCCTATTGATGTAGATTGAATTGCTACACGACTTTTTTATCCCACAGCTGGGCAAGCATCATTGTCATTAGAACTATAAAAAGGTTGATACCTTTTTATAGTTGCACCGTTGGACATGAGTCGCCTCGCAAACTGAGCGATAACGTCCTAGAGGTTCAAAAATCAGATTATTAATTTAAA
>DWDV01001577.1:0-12949 GCA_018245615.1 Mimoniades ocyalus | reverse complement strand
GTAAAGTGAAAGACGCTCGGCATCTTGGTAAGCTAATGTTATTTATATAGTTAATTTATTAGAATTACGAGAACTTTCTTCTAGTGCATATTTTGTTTATGTATTGTAATTTTAATGTTGATTGTTTGATTTTATTTAACACATGTCATATTTGATGGAGTATTATAATTTATATTCGGCTCATTCAATATATAGGTATAGGTAATTATATCTAGGCCTCCAGTCATCTTCGCTAGCCGAACTAAAATCTGAGCCATGTTTACTTACTTTAGTTTACCATCAAATATTAGTTACATTTATAAACTGTAAGACTCAAAGCGAAGATAGACTTAGTAACAGAATAATTGAAGTTCAAAATAATTCAATGATTCAATTTTTTTTTAATATATTGAATTGTTTATTAAAGCTAGCTTAATTTGAAAAAAAATCTAACATCGTGATTGCATGTTTGTGGGTTCCTAATCTTATTGAATTAAAAGATTTTTTACAACAATGTATAAAATATTTTGCGTAAATCTTTATATGCGTTTTACAATGATTTTTTACTTACAATACTATTTTACAATACCTTTTTCGATAGCGTCAAAGGAACTAACTACAAGCATCTTCACCCAGCATTAGAACAAAAAAAAATGTTCTGACGCTTGCCAAAAATTCGGTCTTGTTGACGAATGTATCCAGACAAAATAAATACGTTGAAAGACTCTTAAAACATTCCTCAGAGACAAATGCATGTTTAACGTACCGCAGATGGAATTCGGAATGTATTTTCGAATGGATTTAATTTCGAAAAGACGCAAACCGGAGAGCCCGGATGCCGTAATGTGAGTATAGTACCTCTATAAAACTGTTTACTGTCTCTATTATATACTTACAAATTCCAGGAAAGTAAAAATATTACGCTCGTACCCATAATGTCAGTCGTAGCTGAGGGTATACGTAAGTATTTAAAAGTAAATTTGTTTGCATGTGGGATAAGTAATACAGGTGAATAAACATATAAAATAATCCTTCCTAAAAATTAAATGTGGAAAGTAAATATTCAAAAATGAGATGTGTAGATTAGAAGATCTTTTAGTCTATCGGTGGTGTATACTTATACAGTTAAGGTACTAAACTCGAAGATATTAGATTTAGTTGTTGAATGGCAGGCAAGACTGGCAATGGTTTGGCCCGTACGCCAACTATCTCTTACTGCGACCTTACGAATTATCCTACCTTGTTGTCTTAGGGAATACTTTTCGAACGATTGCTATAAACGCAGTGACATTAACCCTGTGGGGAGTTGATCGACGCACAGTTACTTCAGGTATGTGACTCTTGGGATAATGAATGTAAACAGCTGATGAAGTAGACCAGAAGTATTTTTTACGGACATCAACAGTTTTATGGTTTTACCGCAAAACAGTTAAAGAAATGATAAAAATTATATTGTTTTGGTTTTTTTATACTTAATTCCCCCACAGAAAATACATTTGCATTTTAATGGATTTTCTAAGACTGCTCATTAACTTTAAAAGGTCTTCGATAACCATAAGCTCATGTTATATAAGGTAACAGCTTTTAACCGCCATTAGCAACGAACATTCTAGTTTTATTTTATCTCTATAACGAAAGGATTTAGTTCCACGTTTTCCATGCATTCATGCAAGGAATGGAATATATGTTCAAAGTACGCGTGAATAGACTTTTCTTAGACATGCGTAGTTCATGCCAAAACGAAAATGCCGTTTCCATTAGGCGCGATCGAGGTCAAATGAAAAATAAATCGTTACTCCCTAGAATTCCAGAGCCCTGGAATCCCCCTACTATCATCCTAGTCTTAAAATATAATTATTAATATGTGCAAAATATTGTACAACATAATATAATTATTAATATATGCAAAATATTGTGCAAAAGAAAATTGTGGTTTCTTGGTGTACAATATAATTATGTTATTTATACAAACTAGAAAAGATAAAACGATTTTTTTTTCACTCTATTTTGCCTTGACCTTGAATAGCTTCTGACGTAGTATTTACGTATTACGCAATACATAATAATAGAATACAGCCATGACAACTACGACCATATGTATATGTATTACATTTGAGTTCGCACGAGCAGCATGAGGCCGCGACGAGTTCCAAATAAACCTTTGTATGCCTAAGGGTTTTAATTATTAGTTATTATCATTATATACTAACATCACGTCCGTTATGGGTTACGCATAAAGTAGAATCCCAAATATCTTTAACTTATGGACTTTATATGCACCTTCGTTAATACGGTAAGTAATGCCGGATTGCGTTTTCTTTATTCATTCGACATACAGAAAAATACGTTCGTCAATGAATATAACACACAACAATAACGCGTAAGTCGACTCTGCTATTTGAGTATACGACGCTGTAGTGTAGTCGCCCGTTACTATGACGATACCGTAGCTCCGTACGTCCCCACTTGCGGCTCACGGGCCGACCCTCGCATTCTTTTGCATTGATTTAATTACGTAATGCGCACTTTTATGTGCCTATTTCTACCTCGGTGATTATATTCGTAAATATTACACCTTTATTGCTTACGTTGTGCGATAATTATTTACCATTGTAACAACACAACTCTAAGTGTTGCAAAATGAATGATATTTTCAAAATTTGTTCCAAATTTATTAGTTATTTGCAACAAGACCAATTTCGAAACCACTTACATAGATACTATAATTAGATTTATTATTATTACGAGTATGTCGTAACTCGAGGTTTACGGGGTAGGTAGATTACGGAGTGCCACTTGTATCGTTCAAGACCTGACATTCATTATTTTACTACAAAAATTGTTCAATATCTTCATCCATTCATGAAGAAAAATAACATGAACGATGTGGAGTGAATTAGTAATTTACACTCGCATAACCCTTCGTTTATTTACAAGTGTGCAGTCAATGGGCATACGTAATGTAACCAGAGTGCTCACGCATAGTAACTATTAATTAAATTCTTATCTTGTTTACGTTTGACTTTTTTCTATAACATATGCAAAGTACAGCACGAAAACTTAGATGGCAACGGATGTAACATAACATATTTGGTATGTATATAGGAAATTGACAATGAAACTACGTATGTACTGTTTGTATGTACTGTTTGGACTAACAATAAGACAAATAAATAGTCGTTACTTCTGTATCGTGTGTATATATAATAAGTATATTAAAATATTACACTGTTGCGTTACGATCTGCGCGTGTGGATTCGAAACAAAACAAAATAATGAATTTTTTGCCACTTTTGCTCTGATTTCTAGTTATTTGGCCTAGGATTATGGATATATTTATTTTGAGTACATTTAGACATATGTTATTTAGGTATAAGTACATATACTCATTTTAGTGCGTAACTGCCTTGAACATAGCTAAATCAATATCTTTAAAAAAGACACCTAATTAATCCTTGTCACAAATTACAAGTGCTAAAATACGATTAAAGTGATTTTTCATTCCCTATGATTATATTTAATCCATCGCAAGTCACCCGCCGCTGTATTAAAAAGATAGTGAACTCATGATTAATGAGTATTACCTTAAGTAGATTTGTAATTTATTGATCAAAATGAATTATATTTAAAACCCATACATCATAAACGCGCAATTCCCGAAGAGCGCAATCAAGAAACTGTGAAGTAATAATATTAAATTTCCTTTGAAGTTTGTTTCTACGTAAAGACAACATAATGAGAAAGACATTTCATACTACTGATCTATCTGTAGCTAAGTAAGCAGCAACAAAGACCAGTATAACTTCTTTGTGTCCACCGCTTACTACTAAATTTCAGGGTATCCATCAGCGTTGCCAGATTTTTTTTGACAAGTCGGGATTTGAAACTTTTTGAGTGAAAATGCGGAATTCTTTCGAAACTCTATATAATCCAAAGTTTCTATATATTTATCTTAATATTTAAATTTTAAATTACGTTTACGTGACAATAGACAGCGAAAATAGTCATAGAAATGTATTTTAATATGATTTTCAAGCTTCCTCAGCACGCTGCGCGCATGGTCGAGTTACCCCCGAAAGCAGGACTAAGCCTGTCCCACACGGGACATTTAATTTTGATTTAAAAATCAGGACGTCCCGCGAAAATCCGGACGTCTGGCAACGCTGGTACTCATACACATGTACATATACTACGTATATGGGAAAAGAGAACTTAAGCTGAGGGGCGGAAAGTTCTTTGATGTCAAATAAAAGGTATCATTGTCTCTGGTTCGGCGACGCGCTTTCAACTTTTCTCTTTGAAGTTAATCAAATGAGCGCCGCCACTCGGTTTGCTTCTAATTATGTAGACGTATCAATTCACGAGAGGCCATTCAGTAGTCTTTATAAATACTAGCGTAAGAATGAAAACTAGTTGAATTTAGCGTTCGCATGAGGCCTAACAACACATTCTCAGTTTGACATGTGTACGTGTAAGTTGAAACGAAAATTGTTATATCGTTTTATAATTGAAGTGTTCCACGTACATTTCGTAACTAAATAGAACAAGATCAAAGAAAACTCGGTCCACTTTGAAGCAGTATTTGGTGAAGATGCGTTACAAATGCGCTGGTCTATTTCAAGGTTTTTTTTACGTAGTTTGGTAAGTATACATACAGTACATGAATTGAGTGTGGTAGGTATAGAGTAGTATGGTAAATGTAATTCATACCCGTCATTTTATTTACAATCAAATGCTGTATTTCAAATACATTCACAACAATATTGACTTACAATATTTAACTTCAGATAAGTATGAAGGATTTTTTTTCTATATACAACAAAATTGAGACTAATGTAAATAATTTTTTTTACATATCAACGAACTGAGCATAATGTTACGATATTTTTCTAACTTACGAGCGTAAATTAGATCCAGCCTGTGTCCGTAAAAAACAAAATAAGAGAAGTTTTCTGAGGTAAAAATATATTTTAACGACGACTATCACATATGTAGTTTCATTAAGAATATCATCTTTAGTATGTTTTGTTATAGTTCGAAAATAAATTTACGACGGATTGTGTTATTTTAATTTTTAGCATTACTTACGTTGGTATGTGTTGTAAAATAGCTGAATACATATTTATGTAGAAATATGTACAGTATTACTTCAAAGTATTCGTTAATAAATACGACTATTAAAAAAGAGGATATAATCTAATTGTAAGATGAAGAACTTTTTTAACTTGTGCTCATTGCTAGTAATTGCTTTGCCGTATTGTCCTATATTACCAATACTTCAAATACATAGTTTCAATGTTCACTTACTGCTAAATTTTTTATATCCATTTCTGAATTTGTTGCGCCACCACTTAACGAAGTGGTGCGCCATGGGGGCGTCCGCGGCGGGTGCCGAAGCTCTGAGCGTTTCGTAGCACGTCATGCGCTGCGCTCACGCACGCATCACGTACACTTCAAAAGGGCCGCTGGTTTGTTATTTCACTGATCACAATCCAAGGGCACTACCACGGTAACCAATCACAGCACTAAACAAATAAGTTTATATTGTCAATAAGAGTACAGACCCCGTGACCCAGTTGTCCGCGTGAATGTCGGTCGCGAGGCGTGCGCATACAACCGTCCCTTGCGCGTGCCGTCAAGTGACTGACTGATGGATGTAAGAGAAGAAGGGAAGGGGCGAGCGCGGGATCGTACGGCAGCCGACGCGACAGAAGAGCGCCTCGGCTCGCTTCGAGGTTGCTCTTTCATTAAAAAAGTTGGGCGTACATAAATGTGTAGGTAAACTATAATTGTTAAATTTGATATCCGTACAAACACAACTGTTACGTTGACAGTTCTGTTGTATTATTATTTTACTGTACTGAAACATAAATCAGGTCACAAACCATGATTTAAAACATAATAACGTAAATACTTGGTTTAGTTAAAAGAAACATACGGTCGGCATATAAAAGATATAAATAAATTAGGTACTCATACTTAAATTTATTTAATGGTGGCATAATGAAATAAAAAATCACAGTGGTTCATGACTTAAAAGCAATACTAGAAACCTATATGTTGAAGTTATGTTGCGTTGCGAGAGAGGGTCATGCCCAGCAGTGGGCACAACTTGCAGCCAGCCAGCACTTTAACGTTTTTTAACTGCAGAGGTAATTTCACTTGTTCAAAGTTTGGGGAGATTCTTATGGTAAACTAAATAATTACTGGTTTTAACATAAGTATAAGGTGACGATGGTTTAATTATTGAGAAGTCATGGCCATAAATTTTGGACTTAAGGAAATTTTAACAGAACTCAGTTTTGTAGCGCTTCGACAACTTAAAATGAGATCAGCCTAGACATACGTTTATATAAATACTAGACTAGTGGTTCTTGAAGTAAATTAAATGTAATGACCAATGAGGCAATTAATTAAAGTAAAGATGAATTTAAATAATATATAAACGATAATTTTAAATTTAATTATACTGTATGAGTATCAATCGAGAACTGCCAGAAATACAAAACTCCTATGTTTGAACAGAATCCTTCATGAGCTGCAAGTTTTATTAGTTTTGAATACTGTTTAAACTGAGAAAACGCGTGCGTCAAATCTATAGGTACTTAATTTTTATTGTTAAAGGGTTTCAGCTACATTTTTTTTTCTAGATGATTAATAATGAATAATTAATCTATTAGCAATAAACTCACCACCTTCTACTCCATATTGTGACGTAAACGTAACTAGCGACACGTGGCGGTGTAGGTACTACATTCCTCTGCCTACCTCTTCGGGAATTACAGGCGTGATGTAAGGTTTTTTTAAATCTATTAACACAGTTTACTTATTCGTTATTAATAATAACTAACTAAAAAAAATAAAAAATATCATTTTTCCATTTTTGGTCTAATTTGCCTCGTTGGTCGTGTTGGTTGCAAGTGCGACTGTCGATCGGAGGGATACTAGGTTTAAATCCCGGATCGGGCACCACTAGATTTTTGTAATTTAGATTTTCTAGTTGTGGCTTGAAGTTTGGAAATGTGCCCTATGTGTGGCAATAGTCTCACCACCTGTTCCATAGTGGGACATAAACGTAACTGGTGAAACGTGGGAGTGTAGGTACTACACTCTAACTCTAACTGTAATTGTTAAGCTAACATAATCACGCTGTGCATATAAAATGTATAGAGTTACCCATTTTTCAGGCCGCCATTGCTTGACTTAGCTAACAGATACTAGTATTTCATGATTTCGACTTCAATTGTTGAGCTAACATATTCGCGCTGTAGGTTGAAGAAAGTATTAAAATGTATAGGGCAATAGAGGAAGGTGCGCCCGAGCATAGGTCCGCTACGACGCAGCCTCCGCGCGGTCGCCGACCCTGCCCCGCGATCACAAAAAAGATTATTGTAGAAACGTGCATACTCATTTCATCACATAGTTAACTGCACTTATCAACCCTATAACATTCCTGCTAAATAATCCCATAAAAAAGAAATTATTCACAGCTCTAAAATAATTTGGCAATTATCATTTCAGTGTAAGCACATTTTTGCGGATACTAAGCTCTTCCTAATCGTCGCTTTTTGGAAAATAAACAACCTAGAACAGTATATATTCAGGTAGCTGCTGCTGTGTTTACTCACATGGTACGTGTGAAAACGCATTTACTGACTAAACACAACAAATCTAAGCCCCCAACTAATCACTAGAACAAATATCTTGAACGCCGAGGAGAACAAAATGTACATTAATGCAATTAGGGTACTTCGCTACCTGTTATGCGGAGTTAGTTACATATGAATGTTCTAATAGAAATGACTCCGAAACTTTGTCTTCCGCTAAGCCACGCTTCATAGGAATAGCTGTTATTATGACCTGAGCAATGTCCACATATATATATAGGTCTTGAACAGAAGATTGGTAGCCAGCTCGTGGGTTTGGCAGTGATTTCTTCAGTCCTTCATTTTTTCTAACGAGACTTCACATCTGACATTCGAGGCAGGTGCGGCAGGATATGCGAGAACAAAAATTTCAAAATTTTAATCCTAGCGCTGGATTATGGCGTTACAACATTCTACTAAGCCCGAGAGATAAAAATTACAGCCGTGTTGTTCTAGCTTAGTCATGCAACAAGTATTCAGGCAGTATTTATATCAAGTGTATAAACGGATTCGTGAATGTAGAAAAAGCACATCAGGTCTGTAAGTACAGAGATATATCTTGGATTCGGTGCTGACTGCCGACCTCGTGCAGGACCTGGCTTGATGAAGCAAAAATAACGATAATCACATAGATCTACGCGAAGTGTAATGATAACTTGTTTCTGAATACATGTCCCACGTATTGTGCTATGAATTTCGCATGAAATAAGTCCTGTATAATATAATCCTAAACTTCGAATGACAACGAGACCCCGGCCAGTGCAGGGACGCCCGTGGCTTAAGCAGGCCGAGGACGCACGAGGACGCCACGGCCGGTTTCAAATTAGAATTTTACGACCTCTTCGTGTTAGGTTTACTGTCGACGATTTATCTGCGACCAAGATGAGCTCGTATTCCAAAAACGACGTACAGCACAAACAATGTTTTATGATAGTAATAAAGAAACATTTCGATATGTAACACCACATTACCACCGTGGGATTTATCATCCATTGATCCTAGGTGGAGGTACCACGTATTCATGGACAACGATAATTTTAACACGTTATCCTCGATTATTTTAGGTACATTCGAATTGTTACTTAGAAAATTTTAAATTTTCAATAAAATTGAAAACTTTATGAAATTATCATTCATACATATATGTAGGTATATACCAAACCAGAGAACATTTAACAAATAGTTGCATACTCATTCCACAGTCGAAATATACCTACGCAAAGTTTTATCAGCACATTGTCGAATACGATTATAACTTATTAATTGATACGTGTCTATCAAGTAGGAAAAATAAAAGACGGCGCAGTGAGAGTAACAGTCGGCCAACGGGTTCGACCTGGGTGGCATTCGAGTTACGAGCAACCGCGCTGTTGGCCGAGCGATCCATTATAATATCGATAAGCACCGGTGGGCCAGTGACCGGCCCTCGGTTTTCTATAAAATGTACCAAGCTAAGCCATTGTAACGAGATCTGCCGACCGCCGCGCGCCATCATCGTTTAGCGCGCCGCCTTCTGCGAAGGACTCCCGACTGAAAGTATATTTACGACGTTTCCTTTATTTGATCACCTCTTCATGTAGTTTATTTACACATTGTTTACAACTAATTCATTGTAAACTAATAGAATTCCTATTATTATTACACGATCGTGCACGTCCCTTGACGAGTACACTAATACAGTTAATGATTAAGTTTCAAAGTAAAGTCTAATAAAGTCAAGTTTGAACAAAACTTCATTGTAACATACTAATATAAGAATTAACGTTATCGAGGTTTTTCTTAGAAACCTAAGCAGTGGGTACATATTATTATATATCACAAAAACTTTACAGCCTCATTAAAATAAAGATATTTACAGCGAAAAAAGATTTGCGTATAACAATGTATTGTCGTAAGACAAATAAGGGATTTGTCGGTGTTGTGATGTTAGGAGTGCGGATCACATTTCGGATCTTTGTTTAACATAGTACATATTATAATGTCCTCACTTTAGTTCATCATAAAATTCTCTGTAACGTGTGATGTCCGGCCACTCGTACCTACTCGGCCAGCGTGGCAGATCATGGCGTTAATCCTTGCCATTTTGAAAGGAGACCCATGGTCATTGAACGGTCAAAAGGTTGATGATGATGAGATCAATGATAAGCGTTTCTTTTTGTTTTTCTTGACCAACACGAGTGTATATTAAATGAAAGTATTAGTATGTAAACAAGCGAGTGGCAGCGTGGCAGCTCACACGAGTTGAGTCGCGAGAAGTGGAGCGACCGCAGCTGGCGCGGCGCCAGGAGCTGAACATCAGAAATAAAACGCCACTATCTGCATTCCAGGGCATTTCCAACGATCATCGTTTTATTATACTACATCATCATATATTGAATTGTGTAATACCTTGTTCGTGTTATATTAATTGTTGAGATGTGTAGGAATCGTGGCAGATGAACGAATGACAAAGCAGATCTACAATGCGACTGTTGACGGCTGCGTGTGCCGTGGGAGAGCGAGGCTCGCCTGCCTATCTTTGCCAAGTAGGTCAGGGACCTACTAATCGTTTCTGAAATCGGCGCGTGTATAAGGACAGAGATACTTGCCAGCCGGTGCCCTCCGCCGTCCCTATAAGGGACCTAGTCCAACGATATAATAATAATAATGCCCGATAAAATTTTGAATGACGTTAAAGATACTGTTGATGTTGACTATTGCCTATATTAAAAATTAAGTATGTTTCGAAAGTTCAAATTATATTAAATTTCTATGAATTTGCTTTTATTCAGAGATTATTAGCATATTTTAAGAACCTGCATCAAGTTAACAGGTCCATTGTATATAACAAGATAATACCGTAGTGATCGGCGAAATGTAATGTTCGTCTGTAGGAGATATAAATATTCATGATGTGGCCCCGAAGGTTGAGTAAGGTCGCGTAAAAATACAATCAACTGAAGATTGGAACGAAAATATAATTGTATCAAGTGGACTTTAGACAAACCTCAATAATACCTTAGTATGGCCCGTTAGTCCAGTGACTAGTGAACTTGATTGATTTCTGAGCCGGGGTCGTAGGTTCGATTCCCATCCACATGAATGAAGAGAGTGATGAACGTAGGAGAAACACGCCTGGTCTAAGAGGACAGGTATATTTGGCACTTGATCTGTGCTCTCCCCGTAAGAGACCCCACGCGACATTGGTGTGTATAATAGCAAGTTTATAGAATTAGGCTGTAGCGGCTGCCGGCACTGATAGCAGTGCGCGGATAATGTTAAGATCAGTGGAAACGTAATTAATTGTTATTTGATTCAACAGAAAGACGATCGCTGCGCCGGTCGGCACTTCAAAGGAGTAATAACGTACGATTACCATACTCCGTCTGCCCCTCGCACGACGGGCGCGCGGTCGCCAGGATGTGGCCGCGGGCGTGGACAAGTGCCTTTTTACAATTACGTTAATTTAAATTCCTTGTAATATCCGTACATGGAAGATATGAAAAGCACTTTGCAAGTAAATGTCTATATGAAAACAGAAGGGTTTTATGAAGGTCTATTATCTTAGATTATTGTACGTTACATTATTGTAGTAACAGTCACAGAAAATGTTACAACAAATAATACATAACTAATCCTAAGCTATAGTAATCCGCTAATAGGGATTTACTAGCTGCAGTAGCGGTGCGCTTGTCACATCTGGCGCAGAACAGATAAACGCTGATGTAGACGTTCGTGAGTGGAGCCCACGACTTGGCAAACATCGCAAGACGCTCTCCAAATAAATCGGGTGTTACACAAACAAACACAAAGTTGCTGGTAATGGTTGCAGACAGAGAGCTGGAAATCCAGCTAAGTGGCGTGCTCCTGGTCCTGGAACAGGCCTAAATGCAGCAGTGGAGGGAAAAGCACTGATGATGATGAAACCATGGCTGCAATCAAAGAATTAAAAAATGCGTAAATGACATTTTTAAGGTGTGTAATATAAAAGAACAAATTTAGACAAATTGGTAGGAAAATCTACCTGCTCAAAACTCAAGTCCTATTTCTCCTTTTTGTTTCCACGACTGTGTCTCGGCGTCCGCGCTCCGTCTGGCAACCCGAGCCTCGGCGCGCATACCTTTTTTTACACGAGAACCTGTTCCCCGCTCCTATGTCGGAAGATTTCCAAAAGCGGTTCCGCCTTAATAGCTCCGGAGTGTGATTATTACAATAATGTGTACAACGAAATTTAGTTTTAATAACGAACCCCATAAAACATTCCCTCAATCTAGATAAAAAAAATTCTTTTTCATGGTTCTATTGACTCGTCATTCTAATATTTGACTAAAACTTTTTATATAGTAGATAATAATAAAATATTTTATTTTAATAAAAGTGCGCTAAGCCACTATACATATAGTAAATATGTATGTGATGTTGTTTAGTTCATTTGTCTCATTTCGTACATAGGTAATACTCCGCTTTACGTAAGTATTTATAAGTTGTAAAGGCTTAAACACTGAAACAATAAATAGATAGAAAGTAAAGGTCGCTTTAGGTAAGTAATGATAGCTTTACGTTACGGGTGGACTCAAGAAGTTTTCTGTTACCAAACACCAGTACCAAACACGTGACGCGGCGCACATGGCTACCTCACGTTTTCACTTCATCGGACCCATTTCCTCCCAATGTGGACATTGTAAAAAAATAATTTCAAAGTACATTTTTATTTGTAAATCTTCTAGAAAAATTCCACATAAGCAATGTTTCAAAAATAATAGCTAAAGCGTACGACAAATGCACAAAATGCTTTTTGACTACTGAGTATTTAGCAATCGTTGTCGAAATCGTAAGAGGGGGTCGTTTGAAGTTTCCCATAGGGATGCAACATGTCGGTATTAAATCAAAGGGATGTAAATGGCATCAATAGCTTTGTGCCACCGCGTCCCTTTGTCGGCACTCCGGCTACATCGGACCGGCTGCGACAACGACTCGTCAGCGATCTGTTGCCGATACAAGTCTTACATCAAAGACACCGCCTTTAATTTTGCGCTACGTTAGTCACGTGCCGCTGCTGTTACCCAAGCTTATAAATTCGGCATAGAGCACAAAAAAATCTAAAAAAATGTTCACGCTTCCTAGGTACCAATTTTTTGCTTTTGCCGTTCTCGATTAGCTCACCTGAGCTAGCGGGACACCTGAATATTGTATTTATGTCTTTGTTACATCATATCAAAAGCCTTTCGCAGTCCACTGCCAGACATACCTAGGCCTCAGCTAACGAGTGCTCTTATGAGCGTTCGTAGAGGGTTTTGCACATAATATCCATGCCGGGTATACGAGTTGGGGATCCCAGAGCACAA
>DWDV01001576.1:0-12950 GCA_018245615.1 Mimoniades ocyalus | reverse complement strand
CATCGGCGTCCTGCCCGTGCGCGGACACCGGCCTCTCCAATAGCACGCCACTGGGCTCGATCTCTACAAACCAAAGTAATGCATTGTTTATTGGCATAAATAAGTTATTCACCTGATCTCCTTCTAAACGGTTCAGCAGAGTCACACACACGTCAGCGGCGCGAACTCCTGCCTCACTTATGACGGCAGCGAAGGCGGTGGCCTCCATCTCTATGTTCCTCACGCCGAGCTCAGCGAGAGTGTTGAGGAACGCTAATTTCTCCTCTTCGGTGTGATCGCAACATGGTCCGTCTAAGCGCGCTTGACCTTTAAAAACCCATTAATAACCAAGTCTATTTTAATAATTACGCACGCGTATTAATTCTGGCTATATTATACGAGTACGTGTAAAATTTTAAATTTAGTATTAACGTAGCAAAAATCCTAAGAACGAAAACCAGCTCCTTATAAATCTTTTTAAATCGAGCCCCCTGAAGAACTAACATCATTTTGTTAATAGTATTCAACATTTTCTTATTAATCGTATATAGAAAAACCTGCGTAAACATTTCTTAATAAAAATACATCAAGTGAAAAATAGAATCAATAGATTGAAGTGTTATTCAAATGGTGCCACATAAACGTTCTTATTATACGTATATGCACATGTCTCTCGGGGAACACCGTATTCACCACTAAAAGCTGTATTGAAATCCCTCACGTAGCTCCTACGATCGGAGTGTGTAATCGAGAAAAGGGTAAAGAAAATTACAAAATAAACAAGTATCATCGACTTAGCCAACACGTATCGCCGTAAACCGGTAAATTTACTCAAAAAACTGCTTTTACTTATTAATTGAAGGACATAGGTACTAAGTCATCATGAACTCTTTCATCGTTCCACATAGCGCCAGGCCAGTCTGTCACGCAGGCCCAATGCAGGATGACAATCTTCACACGCCTTAAGAATCATTATAGAGAACTATAAATATACCAATTTCCTCATAATTTTTATATAACGTAGGGCTCGGCTACTTGGTAATCGGAACGGTTCGGATGGCGCTGACTGATTTCCGGAAATTCCGCCCTTAAGGGGGTTTAATAGGGGTTGAGTTTTCTAGAAACAAAAAAAAAACTTACGTGATAGTTCGTTTTTGAAACGTAAACCCCTAAGTAGGCACTAAAACAACATAATACTAATAAATATGTTACACGAGTAAAACTGTTTTACGACACTTTTCTTTTGTTACTTTGCACTGAGATTATAGAAAAAAAAGCACAGATCTGAATACCTGTAATTTGTACTATGAGTGTTATTAACCTACAGTTACACTTTGAAATGCCTAGAAAACGAAAATTATGTAACTAATATCATCTATGAGAAACTATGATGTTATTTGTTTCAGTTCTAAAATTTCTAGAAATTAATATATGCTTGCGTGCTACTGGAGAGACCTACGAGTGAGTATATCCAGCATTAGGCGTAAACAAGTGATGATGAACCCAATGATGAATATACAAAAAGGTACCTCTATAAAAGTCATCAGCAGCCAGAGTGCCTCCAATGTAAATGTTGAAATCGAGCTCCGAAGTAACGGACTGCACCTCTTGGCTAAGCCTCTTGTCAAAGAATGAAGGAATCTCCCGCACTTTGCCTAGAACAGGCTAAAAGGATAAAAATTTAGTATTCATACAATAGATTTTACTCTCAAATATATGTACATATCTATACGAATATACGAGACTCAGGTAAAAGACATATTCTATTCGAAATTTGTTACATTAACAACTGTGAACCCGTATGACATACAGCAAAAACTGCAAAAAAAACTTAACAATATTTATCGTCGAAGATATCCAAGGGTTAACAAACTCTCAGCACCCGTTTTGCAACACTTAGTGAATACATTTATATATTACTATCGCGTGACAAAGGCACGTAACGCATATTGCCATATTGATTAAACCATCTTATCAAACTTTGCACATATCATGTATGCACAGTGTTGTATGTTACTTGGTACGTGGTACTCTCTGCCTACACTGTCAGAGATCTGGTGTGATATGATATTAGTAGTGTTGTACACATTTACGCAACCAAAAAATGTGATTTATGAAAATGAAGCCTTGGTGTTTTGACAGGTCGTAAACGTTAACAAAGGTTTTGTCCAACAAAAAAAAATAAACGAAGACGTTTAGAATAATTATTACCAATATTTGCCGACTGCCTATTTGTAGTGTTAGTTGTAAACACAGCTACCAAAGAGAGGTCCCTCCCGGTTTCAAATCCCGGGTAGCGCGCTACTGGATTTTTCTAGTTTATATTTTCTACCTTGTGCTCCTTGTAAATTAGTCACTCTATTCATACATGTCATATTATGGAAAATTAAATCGCAATGAATATGAAAAACTAATGACGAACAGTTAAATCTTAAAATAAAATACTAACTGCGCAGTAGAATATCTATACAATGGTGTATTTTTATTTAAATAATAAAACCTTTCTTATTAATGTCAACGCGATGGAAGAAATGAATCTTGTAAGAACTTACAATATTATACGATTTCTGTAAAGTTCCATTTAGACCCCACGACGATATCACAACAGATCCCGGGGGTATTTTTAGCCCCCCACTAGTGCCTATTCTGAAAAAGATAGGGTTCTTCGCTTTTGCATAATGCAATAATTTCAATACTTCTTGGACGACAATTGTCATTGATGGCATACCGATGCCGTGCTGAAATGAGAACAACTGTTAAGATTTTTAAATATTCAGTACCTGAAAACATTAAGTTAGGAACAGCTAGTAATGCTAGGTTAGCGTTATATGCTAGCTAGTTACAATGTGTAGATCATCAGCATGTCTCATTCCATAGCTGAACATATGCCTCCCCCATGGAATTCTTGGTCGGTGATCTGTAGGCTGGGGCTGCGGGTAGGGGTTCGCAAAGCACAGAATTTCGCACCGCTTATGCTGTTGGTCGTCGGTGGCCAGAGCATTTTGCCTAGACAGACTGCGTGGTACCACCATTAGCCAGTTGCCAGAGCCTCGTCTGTTGAAGAGCAGGGTGCACCACACGCAGGTGACGTTGCCTCGGGCTTCTAAGATGGAGGTCGTAACCCATACATTACGTACAAGCAAAATAAATTTTGCAATCTTTGAGGTAATATGACTCTTTTAAAAGTCTAAGATCTTGATAAATGTTTACTTCCTTGTAGATGGACGCTATTCTAAGTACTTCAGTAGATTAGGTTAATACTTACGCTGACTGATAGAACGGGGCCAACTTTGTACATTGCATATCTGTGCGACCGTTTGGTCATATTGTTAAAATCACAGTTCCTTATCTTCAGTTCTTGAGCTATGTGCTTGGCGAAATCTCTCATTCTATGCTTTGTACCTCCCATGCAAACAAACTGCAAAAATAATAATAGTATTTAAAAAAAATATGGTATAGCGTGAATTTGAATCGAAGTTCTGTTCAGTAGCGTAGCGTGGGGGGGGGGCAGTAGGGGCGGCCCCGGCGGCACTTTTAGGGGGCGGCAAAAGTGGTGTTCGGGGGGCGACAAAACACTTTTGGTCAGCGAGACTTTCATAAGGTTGAACATATGTACGTTTAAAGAGGCGACAGTAGTTTTCTGTTTTTTCTTTTGCTCACCAACATTTCCAGATCTTTTTTTTTGCCGGCTAACATTTTCAGGAGACCTGCTCGCTAAGATTGTCATAACACCAAACATATATACTTTTAAAGTAGACAGCAGTTTTTCTTTATTATTCGTTTTGCGCGTCGAGACTCTCAGAAGGCAAACATAAGAACTTTTGAGGGGGCGGCAACATTTTCTCCCGCCCCGGGCGGCTGAAACCCACGCTACTGGTTCTGATTATGGTACAAATTTATTAGTTGTTCATAGACATTTTTCAATTCTTTTAACTCGGCCAGTAACTAATGCTGGCCGTTATCATCAGATAGAGGTCTATAAATAACTAAATGTAAGTCTACTTGTGAAACATTTATTTGTTAGTCTCTTTCTAATCGTTTCCATGAATCCCCAAAGTTGTAATGTCTGTACGTACACGTAGATTTAAATTTAATACTACATATAATCAATTCAAAGGTCACATTAGGTACACGATCCCTCTGAACGTTTTTGAACATAGTTAAAGCCCTTCAGACGCAGGTTAAAACTTTCGGCTCAAGCACTAACTCGTATACGCTCAAATCGGCCCTCGATTTGTTCCATTTGCTTCGAACCCAAAATGTATAGTCATTTCTAAGCTCAAAAATATGACTTTGAAAATAAAAAATTTGAAAATCAAAAATATGAATAAAAAATCATCTTTTAAATTATCTTTTATTATTACATCATCCATTAAATCATAGCTTTACAGAAAATTAAACCATCTTTTGAAAAGGAAAATAAAATATTTGCCTAGAAGCTTAGAGAAATAGAAGACATTAAAACAAAGGGGGACAAAGCGATATTCAAGAATTATTGTTTGCGTTGTTTACATATACTCGTAAGTAGTTTGGAATAATAATGAATTCTTTAAAACAATAGTACCTACAATATATTTACTCACAAAAAATTCACTTAGAAAAGTATTTGAAATGGAGAACGCAAAATTCTTATGTGATTAGAAATTGCATACGATTGGCAACATTGATTGAAGCTGTGTAAACCTGTTTTACAGGAGTTCCCAAGTGATCGGACACGACAGAAAAATCTCTTAATGCTATGATTCATAATCGTTATATCATAGTGTATTACATAGACTCACCTTAACATCCCCAAAGAGATCTGGTAGATTAAAATTTTTTGTGTCAAAACCAAGGTGATATAGGACATCGTTCTCGAGCTTTCTCAGATTTCTGTTACAGAGCGTCAAACTTCCGTCCGCATTTCTAGAATATATATAGATGAAAATTAAACCGCTTCATATTAACTGTCATGTTAGTAAAATGAGAACCCACTAAAACATCAATCATTCCAAATAAGTCGTAAGTGATTTATTCAAAGCTTATATTTATTATAATTGATTTCAAGTGGTGCTTAAGCCCTTTTTAAATTGGACACAATCAACGATCCTCACAGCTGATTAGCGCTGATCGTTTACAACACCAAGGCACGCAAACTCGTTTTATATACTCGTACTTCCAAAAGGAATGTTTATATGAATATAAATTTGGGTTATACTGTATATTTTATTATATAACTCTTGCTAAAATTAATATGATATTCTGTTAATCATATCGTGTTAATCTCAATTATAGTTATTATGATTTATTATAGGCAATAAATATTGTAAACACGCATAGAATATAGACCACTATGATCATTGACCATAAAGTTACTTATCTGCGTGTATGAGTATACCATATTGTGGTTGAAAACATATGAAACTTGCCGTGGACATGTTTTATTGTTGCGCTGCTCCCAAACCAGTCGGCAGTTGTCGTAATGCTGCTCCCACTGCTCTCTGCACGGAAGTATGTAGTCACAATCGCACATCACTGTTATATAAAACAATTAAATCAACGAAAATAATAAATATAACAAAAAATAATCTCATTATAACAAAACAATGAACACAGAATCTAAGAGTATAAGTATCGAGCCTCGTGATCACTTAATAGAATTTTAAATAAACTATGTAGGTAATGTACATGTATGATTTGATTACCGGTTACTTATTATTGATTTTAATTAGTAAAATAAGTTAATGAACACTTATAATATAATAAAATAAGAATAAAACGGAAGTTAAACAATTTCCAATATTGTTACTATCGCAGCTTTATAGTAAACCAATATAAGAAATTAACTCATAATAAGAAATTAACTAATATAACAAATTACGTCATATAATGAATTAACAAATATAACGAATTAACTTTTATAATTAATTAACTAATATAACGAATTAACAATCACCAGCCAATTTATAAGCAAGTCGTAACAACACAGCGATCTAATTCAAACTGCAGTCACCAAGGACACTATCAGCGAAACATTACTATAGTGAAGTATTGGGGTCTCTTCCCACTACCATCCTTCTCGGCAGACTCACGATCTCTGTGGCTGCTCTTTATGGCAGATATCACGTAACGGCGTAAAACACTAGTGTAAGATTTAAAATGTGTCATATGTTCAAACGAAACACCATCATCGTCGCCGTGGGCCTGTTTCCGGCCACTGCTGAATACAGGCCACTTCAAAACCACGCCACTGAGCACGATGTTCAGCTCCTCGTATCCAACCGGTGTCAACCGCTTTGTGTATATCTTCACTTCACCTTGCTACACTACGTGTGCCGAGACCATTACATTAATTTCCACCATATCCATCGGAGAGGTGCCATCGCTATATCTGTTTCTATCGTAATAAAATATTATTCAAATCATTTCTGAAGCGGTTTAATACACTCAAAAATTTAACAGCACTTGGGATCATCGAAGGTTTAATCCCACAAGTGTAAATTAGAATGGCTACACGCAATGCGTATTACTTTTTCTATTAAACTATTTTCTCTAGTTTCATTTATTGGTATATTATGATTGTCCATAAGGTTGTGTTAAAGCTGCCAATCCGCACTTGACCTGCGTGGCAAACTATGACCTTAGCCCTTCAATTATTGAAAGAAAACCTAGGTCCAAAAGTAAAACGATAAAAGTGTTAATTAAAATTGTGCATAAGAGCTAATAACATAATTTCAGCTGACAAAATAAATTGAACATATCAGATACTCTGATTATCACAAGCTCTGAGCGGAATCGAGGAATACTACACGATAATGTGCACTGACCTTGATCACGATAAAATGTTCTCCCATGCTAATAATCTAATGACAGCCAATGTCAGCAACTGAGTGTGGACATACATAATTGAACACATTGTTATAACGTGCTTAAACTACAGTAGATGGCCTAAATGCTACAAAATGTGGCATTAGTAAATATTAAAATATAAGAGTAACGTTTTAGTCCCATGAACATTATTTTCTAAATTGCATATTTTTTTATTATCTAGTTATTGTTTTAGTTTCTCAAACATACATTACTTCATATAAAATATATTAAAATATAAGAATAAATATAATACAAAAAATAACTCGGAGTTCAAAATACAAAAAAATGTGTGTGTCCCTAATAGTTTAGCCATCTACTATAATTGTTGTACGCGACGTTTTACACTAATTAATTAATCATAATTATCAAACTGTTAACAGAATTAATGTCAGTATTTTAGGAAATGATATAAAACAGTGTCCTGAATAAACTACATTTTCAAACTAAATTCAAGTTAATTTAGTAACAAAATCAAAAAAACCGGTTCTACGATTTCGACATTAAAAATAAAGATACACAGCCCGAGGGTTACTTTCGCAATATTCTTATTATATATGATAATATAATATCATGACTATGATGATGATGATGATAAATTATAACATAATATTTTAAATTATAAATATTATTATAATATCCAAATAATAATAACAGTGCATTTAACCTTGTTACAGCCTTACGGGGTCTTTCCATTTATGTTACTCAGTCTCGAAACAAGGTTAGAATCGTGCACATAATTCGCAGTGATATCATTAGTCTACGCAATAATTGTAGAGTACGACATCATATCTTACAACAACTAGTCGTACAGACAACTCGTAATGATATTCTCTACCAAGGGACCAATTATAAATGCGATACTACATTTATCGACAAAGGTCATTGTCAAACCAATTGCTGATACACTTGATCTTTACAGTGCTGTCTCACCAAGATTAAATTGCTTTTGAGATAAGAAATAAGTAGAGATATGAAATATTAATAACAAAAAAAATACGATTTTGTATTACGTACGTATATATAATATCAATAAATTTGGTAATGTTGTTACATCATTTTTATTTAAAATATTTAATATGTAGACATTTCGCATGCATAGAATAGGACAACAAACAAACAAACAAACAAACAAACAAACAAACAAACAAACAAACAAACAAACAAACAAACAAACAACAACAAACTATTCCTAACTGCAGTGCTCGGGCGGTGGGAGGAGTTGTATTCTGTGGGCAAAAACCTCCGCAGGGGAGTCTGATGTCCAGCAGTGGACAGATACACGCGTTAACCAGGCAAATGGATCCAACAGTCCTTGTTCTGTACTAACAGTCCTTATCCTGCAGACCTGGCACCAATTTAAAAATAACTAACGATCTTATTAACAATATGTATTAACTAGACTACAAAAAAATATGTAACATCCCGCCTGTAATCTCCGAAGAGATAGGCAGAGGTACTCCTTCAGACAGTGTACTACACTTACTACACTCCTAGGGTTCAGTAGTAGTGGCTCCGAGCCTGGATACGTTCCCGGTGTATGACAATAGGTTCACCACCTATTCTATAGGGGACGTAAATGTAACTGGTGATGTTCTATATTCCTATACCTACCTCTTTGGAGATTACAAGCGTGAAATTACGAGAGATGTTGAAAACTTGAACTCTAACGCTTTTACGCTGTATACATATACTAGTCGGTAATAAAAAGATCTCAACAAATACCCTGTTGGTCCAATTGTTGGCGATATTTGCATCTGAGTCACGGTTTCTGGGTGCATGAAGATAGAGAACATTTTAATGAATTCTGAAGGCTATCAGGTCTCCTAACGATATCTTAATAATAATGACGATAATGTTAGAGCTTACATATTACATGCACCACAGAAATTACATCAGTAATGAATACAAAAACTTTTTATCATTCCGAATACAATGGCCAGGTTTTTTTTTAAATAAAGAATCAAGTAACGCTAATGTTAAAAAAATATATACAATGAAGTAAAACCAAACAACTGTCAGTTTTGTATAGATTTTTTGATAGGAATGTTTTTATAAAATTATATTCAGTTCATTATCAAATTAGGATTAGGTTTTATATATATTTTTCATCATAACTATTAGACAATTAAGGATTTAATTATAAATCATGCCTGAGTAAGTATTTTTTTAATATAAACTAAATTTATCAATCATATCTATATGGATATCAACGAGCCTTCACTTCTTCGTAACCCACTGCGGGAATAGGTTATTTACTTACATTCTATCGCATGAATAAATCGCACTCCATACACCAGCGTGTATGGAGTGCGGTGCGTATGTGTGTGTTTGTGTGTGGAGGTGGTCCTGAGGATCATGACTTCCCTGACGCCAAAGCTGGATCCGATCTTGCCCCTCAGAGTGAAGTGAGCCGACCGTCACATTGCAAGCTCTATTTATTTAACATTCATCCAGTCTATATATCAGTTTGACTTATTAAATCTTCTATAATAAAATGATAGAAGCCTGCCATTGTGCCGGAAAAAGTACTGGATAAAATTCCATTCTGTTTTATTTTTTGTAACCTTGGACCTGAAATCAAATAAAATATTTCGATATCTTTATTTAATATAAACTTATTAAAATTTACACGTCACTTGTTCTCGCGTTGCCAATCCAGATAATTTATGTATATATTTTAGCTACCAACAGTGAAACGAACAAGATTATATACAAAAAAATTGTAAACAAAATATATTTTTGCTTCCGATCTTTTCGATGTTTTTTCCGCTGCGCAAAGGATACATTGTTGATACAATAAGTTACGTAGCCGAATTCGTAGCTATCATTTTTTTTCTAATATATTTATATCTTTGCAACGACTGAACATGCTTCTTAACATAAGCACTAAAAAAATACCTACTCAATTTGCAGTTAAACACATATAAGTATATTTATGTAAATATATTATGTACATACATATACATATCTTAAGGTAGTTTTTAAGCTAAGATTTTCTCGTCCACCGCTTCCTTATCATTAGCTGCTACGATTACTAATTTAGTGATGAAAAAATTCGTGCTCCGGCGTTCGTCTTGGATCCGATCAATTATATTTCTTACTGCGTAGTCTGGATTTCCATGAAAAAAAAATTTAATGACATAACTAATAATGAACTTTGATGACAGGTGCGTACCCTGTCCTGCGGCGGCACCTTGCGCGCCATCTGCTGGTATCAAATCCGGTCCACGAGATGGCAAGCCCATCGATGGGAAACAGGAGAATCCCTGCCCATGTCGCTCTTGCTGCTGTGGAAAAGCTCCAATGGTTAAACCAGTAAGTAGTATTCTTGTTTTATTATAATGATTCAAGCCGCGACCGCACCTGATGAAAAGCGCAGGTGTGTCATACAACATCACGCATACCTAGATTCACCCTTGCTACATAGACTCCTCCTGAGTTGTGTCTGAAAACATACGCTGGCAGTTAAACTCTTTAGTTGTGGGGATAAAGAACGTGGAACCAAATATTTTTGTTCTGGCAATGGGAAAGAAAAAACATTTGACAATTCAGACTTTCACTTTCAGTTTCATTCAGTATAATTTCACATTTTAATACTCGAATAATACAATCTCGAAACTCTACATTTTTATTACGCCTCGCCTGAACGTAATGACTACACTCGCAAAACTCGAGTACACAAGTAACGGCATCTCGAATGAATTTATCAAACACGCCAAATCAATTAACCTTTTTCATCTATTGAATAGGCTCCTCACAAATTCTACCAACAGAAATAGGTGTAAAGCAAAACCGTATATGACGGAAACCATGTTCAGATATAATAAGAAATGACGTCACAGAAAAGCGAAGTGAACCGACAATATAAATGTTTCCTATAGAAAACACAGAGTAGATACATTCACAGGGAATTTAATATCCCGTTTCAGATCTGATTCGTGGGCGTTTGTTTGAAGGTTGACAAGGTGAGCCCAAAAGTTGATACAATAGTTAAGAGCGACCCTTGGATGTTGTCAAACGTAGCCAAGGGCTTATCAAATACCCAATTTGCGATAGAATTATGTAAATGTTTGCTTCACGTCTACTTATCTGACTGTGGAACGTGCCAGACTATCGAAGAGTTAAGATTTTTGTATATAACGGTGTAAATATTCGTATATGCACTTACATGAAGTAATGCACTGAGGTTTCGTAATAAAATATCATTGGTTCCCACAGTACTATTGCTACTTGTCAGTCAGTACCACTACTATCTGTACTAGTAAATATACCAATGGAGCTATATGGATTTCTAAAATATAGAAGCCTTGACGCTTATCATATCTCGTGTTTACATGTGCTGTAGTGTACAGGAAATGTTGCTAATTGAAATTAAGTACTATCTTTTAAATGACACTGACAAATGTGCTTACATGCATACATTATTAAGACTACATGGTACCACACCAGCTAAGTAGTAACACGTTTAGTTTTCCTACTGTACTCATTATCCATTGTCCATTATCCATTGACATTATCCATTTTATAAGTTAGTACGTTACTTTCGGCTCGTCGGTTCACGGAATTTATAAAAATTACCGACAACCATGAAATTGCTATAATACTTTTGATTTAATGTACTCTTAAATTTTATATAAAATCGATAATTCAATGATCCTATTCAATCAAATTAGGCCGAATATGCACTGGTAAAATCTTAATGCAAATATAGGGAAAGGATTAAGTTTTTAAATTGTTATTAGTGCTACAAGCAACCGCGCATCCCCGACTCGTACGCGCCGCGTCGTTGTTACATGAAACCATCTGCGCCCGTGGAGTCATGCACAACTTACAAGCTGTCGTACTTGCCAGTCGATGGATGCAAGAACTTGCGAGGGGAGGCGAGGAAACCACCACCCAATCTGGTCCCCAGCTGCGAGCCAATGGAAGCGTGCACTGTACAGAAGGTTTGTTAATTTTTCTAAGCTACAAAAAGTTGGCGACCTTATTGACGTTTGAGCGTTATCAGTGCTCAACGAACATTTGCTACATTTTGTATATCTACATAGGGATTATGTAAATTATGAGCTGAGTCACTTTTATTCCAAAAACCTTTGCCTACCATATAAACACTATACAATGGCGGGTAATCTTATAACTTTAAATACACCGTAAAAGGAGATGGTAAACGTGATATTTGTATCGATATGTAGTGCAAAAAGTTTTACATAATCTATTGAGTATATTTATAAATATAATCTCTTAATACATAAATACATGTAGCAGAGACTAAGGTTTTCCACCGGCTACTAGCCGATTGTAATTTCATCAACATATTTATGCTCAAGTCATATACCAATGCGACTCGCCAACTAAATTTGACCCCAATGTGACGCAAATCGCTTACAAATATTATTAAGCATATTTGAGTTTCATTCGTGGTAATATGTATTCGTTGTAATATATTGTGATTTTAAAGTACTTTTTTCCCCTTACACTTATATCCTTTCTGTTATTATTATTATATTTTATTGCTTAATTCTGATCAATATCTATCTCTATACTGGGCCACGCGTAGCACCCAGCTTAGGTTATATCAAGATGGGAAGCTTAAGTCACCCCTTGACTCTGACCCAATGACTTCGTCTTTTGAAACGGGGATCCTTGAGATTGTAAATTATGATCATTGCGTCTAGGTAATATTCCTTTTACAACGTATTCATTCAACGCTCCAGCGCGTCGGCGAGGCGAAAGGGTAACGAAATATCTAGACTATGAAGATATTGGATCTCGTCTCTAATGCACTTGGCTTAAGGTGTCGAAATACTGTACACAGCAACCGTTACGGACGTACATGTCTTTAGTTATGACTTGAATTACTAACAACGACTGTATACTTTGTAAATCGGAAAACATTTACAAAGTAGAGTTGATAGTAGTTTTTGATCATCTGCTTATCAATCACTTGAAACACATAGTACCTACGTGTAAATAAAGTAATTTAATTATTGCTTTTTTATCCAGCTGTTGTATCGTTTGATTTTTTTCTCCTTATAATGTTTTCTCTTTCACAGCTCTCGTTCCTACCGAACCCGGTGTGCGTGACGCAGGCCATCCGCCCGTGCCACCACGACATGTGGGGC